>CM033476.1:73493096-73498096 GCA_019447015.1 Hymenochirus boettgeri | reverse complement strand
ATATATAGGTATATATAAGATCATTATTATTATCTATAAGATATTATTATATATAGGTTCTAGAGATATTATATATAGATATTATATAAATTATATCATATAGATTTGTATATAGATTATTATATATAGTATTATTATAAGTTTATAAGGTTATTTTTCATAGTAATATCTAGGTATATAAGATATTATTCATAAGTATTTTTATAGATAGTATATTTCCTATAGTATATTAATACCTATATTTATATATAATAGATTAAGTATTATGAATTATAATAGATTTTATTATATATATGTAATTGTATATGATATTATGATATCATAGGTAATTATTATCTATAGACTTTTATATATCGGTATTATTATTTCATAACATATTATATATAGTATTAGATACATATTTATTCAATATAGGTATTTTTAATATAAGGTAATTATTATCTATAGATATTAATTATACACCTATTATTATAATTATATCAATATTAAATAGATATTATTGTAATAGATATTATATCACTTAGAAATATCTAAATAATATTAATCTATAGATATTCTTTATATAAATATTATATATATATTAATTTATAAAGACATTGACATATATATTATTTAGTAGATAAATCCGTTATATAAGATATTATTATATTAACATATAAGTACTTTTATATATATTTTATATATTGTCCAGGCCTCTACCCAGGTCACATACAAAAAGTAATAATAAAGTGGCATGTGTGTCAGGTATGTGTCTGTGTGTAGAATTAATCAGATCTAGCAATGAATAGATACGGCTGATAGAAGAGATAGAAGATAATAAATAAAACATTATTAAATCTATATAAACGCATCATATATAATATAATCTATAGTTCATTACAAATAATTCAGTATAGAAATTCTACCGGCTCACTGGTTTCTAATGTATTGGAGTTTAGTGTATTTATTTCTATTCTGGTATAGGAATGGATAAATCTATATATATATATATTATACGGCAGGTATAGACTACGAATAGATAGTTTCACAAAATATATATATATATATAATATATATATAGATATATAGAGAATATATATATTAAGGTATAGATATAAATATATACAGAGGACTATGTAGATACCAATAGATACAGGGATAGATAGATAGATAGAATAGATCGATCTCTCGCTCGATCGCTCGCTCGCTCTCTCCGCTTCTCTCGCTCCTCTCCCTCGCTGTTTATGGTTAGTCCGTCTTATGTGTGTTCCTTTCTCCCGTCCCCACCATTGATCTTCCCCCCGCCCTCGTCTCTTTTGTCACTCTTTCTCTCTCTCTGTCGCCTCCCTGGCCTCTCTCTCTTTCTGTCTTCCCTCTCTGTCCTCGCACCATTCATCTCTCCTCTCCCCTCCCCTCCTGTTTTGCTCTCATTGTCTCTGACACACCATCCCCTCCTTCTCTATCTCTCTCTCTCGCTCTCTCTCTCTCTCTCTCTCTATTCTCTCTCTCTTCTCCATTTCGCTCTCTCTATCTCTCTTGCGCGCCTGTCTGTCCTCTGTCTTTCCAGTCTCTCCATTTTCTTTCTGTACCTTGTCTCTCCCCTCACAGCCACTCTCTCTCTCTCTCTTCTCTCTGTCTCCTCTGTCTGCTGTCTGTGTGCGTAGGGCCCTTCTTGCTCTATCTGTATCCTATTGCCGTCCCTGTATGTCTCTCTGTCTCTCCTTTCTCTCCTGTCCTCCCCTGCCATGCCCTCTGTCTCTCTCCTCATTCTCTCTCCTCTACTCTATCTATCCATTCTCTATCTATCTATCCTCTCTTATCTCTCTCTCTCATCTATCTCTCTCTTCTCTCTCTCTCTATCTCTCCATCCCCCTCCTCTCCCTCCCCCCTCTCATCCCTCCCTCCCTCCTTCTCTCTCTCTCTAATCTATCTCTCGATCTCTCTCTCTCTCTCTCTCTCTCTCTCCTATCTATCTAGCTATCTATCTCTCTCTCTCTCTCTCTCTCTATCCCTCGATCTATCTCTTCTCTCTCTATCTCTCCTCCTTGCGGCCTGTCTTGATCTCTCTGGTCTCTCTCTCCCTTTTTATTTCGCTCAATTGTCTCTCCCTCCCTCCCCTCTGTCTCTCTACTTCTTTCATCTCTCAGAGTTCCCTGTTTTTCGGTTTGAGTATACGTGGTTCCCATCAATATAAGTCTCCACTAGTTTATTTTGTAAATTGGATTTATATCTGGGTTTACAGATACAAGACAAGTATAAATGTTCATTGCGGGGCAATACTACACAGAGACTTACGTTGATAACTACCTTTTCATCCATTAATGCTAAATCGTAACTTATTACAGGGAGCTGAGTCCTGTACTGGGACACATTTATCACTAAGGTAAACCTTGTGTTTCCTGCTGTCAGTGTGCAGTAATATGCACCTGCTGTATGTGAACCCTGTAGAATGGCGGTACAGTAATTGAGGGTCCTATCGGGTGCAACTTGTACAGTATGAGGGTCATAGGGTCACTGTACAGTATGAGGGTCTATAGGGTTGCACTGTACCGTATGATGGATCTATAGGTGCACTGTAAGTATGAAGGGATCTATAGGGTGGCACTGACAGTATTAGGGATCATAGATGCACGGTACATATAGGGATCCATATGGTGCACGGGTTGCACTCTGAGGGATCTATAGGGTGCACTGCACATATGAGGGATCTATAGGTGGCACTGTAAACCAGTAGGAGGGATCTATCGGGTGCCTGTACAGTAGAGGTCCTATAGGTCACTGTACAGTTTAGGGATCTATAGGTGCACTGTACCGATGAGGTATCTCTAGGGTTCACTGTACAGTAATAGGGATCCATAGGGTGCACCTTGCACTATGAGGGATCTATAGGGTGCACTGCACAGTATGAGGGACAATGTGGTGCACTGTACAGTATGAGGGATTTATGGGGTGCACTGAACAGTAGTGGGATCTATTGGGGTGCACTGTACAGAATGATGGATCTATGGAGTATATACTGGTACAGTATGAGGGATCTATAGGGTGCAACTGTAACATATAGGGATTATGGGGTGCACTATACCGGTGTGGGATCTATAAGGTCCCTGCCACAGTATGAGGGATCTATGGGGTGCACTGTACGTATAGGAATCCTATAGGGTGCACTGTACCGTATGAGGGATCTATTGGGTGCACTGTACAGTATGAGGGATCTTGGGTGCAACAGTACAGTATGAGGGGATCTATGGGTGCACTGTCAGTTAATGAAGGCATCTATGGGGGTGCACTGTACAATATGAGGATCTATGATGGGGGTGTAACTGTACAAATGGGGGATCTATAGGTGCACTGTACAATAATGAGGGATCTATGGGTTACTGACATTAATGAGGGATCTATGGGTGCACTCTACAGTATGAATGAATATATGGGATCACTGTAACATTATGGGGATCTGTGGGTGTACTGTACAGTATGAGGACTCTATGGGGGTCCCTCCGTATATTAAATATGGGGGTTAGGTAAGGTCCTATGGACCATCACTGCGTGTGTGAACACTTGGCACAGGGACTGGGCAGTAATATTGTTTGCAGTAACTGCCAGTATGATCTGCACTAATATTTTTGAGCCTTAAAAGTTTGTGTTCTTCATATGTATGGAATCATCTCTTGGTCTGAGCATTTAATCACAAGCAAGGCACTTGTGAATGTCCAAACACAATACCTACACCGATGTACATGTTCATAGAACATTAATATCACATTAACTCCACTTGTTTTCCCCAAATAGAGGATGTTTCATATAGTACTGATAAATGTTCAGCACGAAGTCTCTAATTTTAAAGTAATAACCTGGAAATAGTATAGATAGGAAAGAAAGAGAAAGAAAGAAAAGAAAGAACGAAATAAAGAAAGAAAAAATAAAGAAAAAGAAAGAAAGAAAGAAAGAAGAAAGAGAAAAAAGAAAGATCAAATAGATGAGAATGGATAATAGACAGATAGAAAGATGAGATAGATATATATATAATATAGATCGATAGATCGATAATAGATGATAGATCTCGATAATATTAGATCGATTAGCTCGATAATAGATAGACTCGATAGATAACTCGCATCATCTCTCTCAGATCTCTACTCTACGATAGATCATCGTAGATGCTCGCTCGATCGCTCGCTCGCTTGCTCGCTCATCTCGCTCGCTCGATGCATCGATCGCCTAGCTCGCTCGTAGATAGATCGCATAGATAGATTACGATAGACAGATAGTAGATAGTAGACCAGAGACATAGACCGAGATATATAGATAGATAGATAGATGATAGCTAGATCCGATGAGAGATCGATAGTAGCTAGATCGATAGATAGACCGATATAGATGATAGACAAGTATATGACAGAGATAGATAGAAAGTAGATAGATAGTAGATAGCTAGATAGATAGATAGATGATAGATATCTTATATGAATCGTATTTTATGTACTGTACACCCTACTTACACAGTATAGAATAACTTCCTGTGATTATAAGCTCAGTGCACTTACACAATGGAATTGGCTCCTGGGTTTGCGCAAAACCGCTTCATTGCGCAAAGCGCAAGAGAACACCACTGCGCCCCCCCCTCTGTATTGTTTTCTTCTTTCCTGGCCCCCCACAGGAATAGGTCACCCAGGTCCAATTGTTGGCGTGTTAGTTGGTCCAAGCCCCTCTCCCAGTCTCCCACTCTCTCACTTTCCAGTCTCTACTCTCCTACTCTCGTGCACTCTCCCATTCTCCTACTCTCCTACTCTCTCACTCTCCCAGTCTCCCTACTCTCCCATTCCTCCTACTCTCCCCTCTCCACTCCCCAGTCTCCTCTCTCCCCAGTCTCCCACTCTCTCACTCTCCCATTCTCCTACTGTCCGACTCCTCCCCAGTCTCCTACACGCCACGCTCCCAGTCTCCCTACTTTCCCAGTCTCCTACTCTCCTCTCCCACTCTCCCAGTCTCCTACTCTCCCAGTCCTCCTCCTACTCTCCCAC
>CM033476.1:73484159-73486659 GCA_019447015.1 Hymenochirus boettgeri | reverse complement strand
TCTATCTATATCTATCTATCTAACCTATCTACCTATACATATGTTATATATCGATCAACTATATACCTAGTTATTATATATATCTAATCTATTTCAATCTATCTATCCATATCTATATCTATCTATTTATCTATCTATCTATCTATCTATCTATCTGTCTGTCTGTCTGTCTGTCTGTCTGTCTGTCTGTCTGTCTGTCTTTCTCTCTCTCTCTCTCTCTGTCTCTATCTCTCTATCTATCCATGTCTCTCTCTCTTTCTCTCTATCTCTCTATCTATCCATGTCTCTCTCTCTTTCTCTCTCTCTCTCTCTCTTTCTCTGTCTCTATCTATCTATCCATCTCTCTCTCTATATATATATATATCTATCTATCCATCTCTCTTTCTCTCTCTATATATATCTATCTATCCATCTCTTTCTCTCTCTCTTTCTCTCTCTCTGTCTCTATCTCTCTATCTATCTATATCTCTCTCTATATATATATATATATCTATCCATCTCTCTCTCTCTCTCTCTCTCTCTCTCTGTCTCTCTCTCTCTCTCTTTGCTGTAAGTGACCCTTTCTGATTCCCAGTAACACGAACTGATTCATTTAGAAAATTAAAGTCTTAACGAAAAAACAATCGGTTTACACGATCGGTCGGTCGGTCGGTTTTATCTGTTGTTTGGTGGAAACCAGTAATGGCTGGGAGTTAAGAGTTAATCTTGGCTGTTAATGAAAATTCACTATTTTCAGATTGTAAATGAAATATGGTGGGTTCAATGTAAAGAATTCAATGTTCAGTTTGGTGCTTGTCTTTTCCCATTAGCTGGGTACAAACTGGTGATTCCCTGGCAATGCCCATTATAAGTCTCTGTGCCAGGAAGACAAGTGTTTGGACTTCACATTCACCTTCCAAATATTTCCAGGGCAGCTCAGGTCTTGGTTACTTGTCAGATGTTAACTGGATCCCTTCCTATTGGCAGTGACTAAAAGACAGACTATTGGACTTGACACCAACCTGTAAGTTCAATCCCAATAAAACAGATCAGCCCCTGCCTGCTACAGGCCACAGGACAGATAACTGTCACATTCCTCTATATCCAATCACACAAGGTGTACAGTATGGAAACTACCAGGGACTGTCATGGGGTTCAATATAAATATATATATATATATAATAACTGTCACATTCCTCTATATCCAATCACACACGGTGTACAGTATGGAAACTACCAGGGACTGTCATGGGGTTCAATATAAATATATATATATATAATAACTGTCACATTCCTCTATATCCAATCACACACTGTGTACAGTATGGAAACTACCAGGGACTGTCATGGGGTTCAACATAAATATCTATAGTCTTACTTTTTATAACTAATGCTAGTTTCCTATACAGATTGATAAATTAACTGTAATACTCCTGTCAGTTTTACAGACTAATGTATATATTATTATTATTATTATTATTATTATATACTACAATCCTAAAACTACTATTATTAGCAAAATACTGTACAGCGCTGCGTCCCCAAGTGGCACTAAGTAAATAAACATATACATACATACATTCAAATGCAAATATGTCTCTTGCTGGATAGATCGAAGATAATAGAGCAAGAAGAAGACATGGATAGATACGAATCGAGACAGAGAGACGAGAGAACGAGAAAGCACAGACAGACATACAGACAGACAGACAGAACAGACAGACATCACCGATAGATCAGAATAGATGATTATAGATAACTAGATAGATATAGATAGGATAGATGATTGTAAATTTAGATTAGAATATATATAATAACTAGTAATAGTTTGATCGATATATAACATATGTATAGGGTAATCGGTTAGATAATAGATTAGATAGATCGCAATAGATGTATAGATAGCTAGAGAGATGATCATCGCTAGCGATAGATAGCTATGGCTAATAGATAGATGATAGCTTAATGATCGATCGATTCATTGAACGAGCTAGACCTGATAGACTCTCGTCTCTCTCTCTCTCGCTCGCTCCGCTCTCTCGATCCTCGCTCTCTTCTCGCTCACCCGCTGCCAGCGCTCGCTAGCTCGACTCCTAGATAGACTCGCTCGATCGCTCGCTCCTGCTCTCGCCTTCTCGCCCCGCTCGCTCTCTCCTCTTTCATCACTCAGTCTCCGTTGCTTGTCTCTCCTCTCTGTCTCGCTCGGTCGGTTCGCTCGCTCGCTCGCGCTCGGCCCCGCGGTCGCTTCCTCGCTCTCTCGCTCGCTCGCCGCTCGCTCGCCGCTCGCCTCGCTCCTCGCTATGGCTCGCTCGCTTGCCCGCCTCTCTCGCTCGCTCGCTCGCTCCTCGCTCTGGCCTCTCTCCTTGCCCGCGCTCGCTCGCTCTCTCGCTCCCTCTCTCTCCTCCCTCGGTCTCTCGTTTTCTTGCTCTCTCACTTCTGTGTGTGTGTGTGTGTGTGTGTGTGTGTGTGTGTGTGTTTCCTGCTCGCTCTCTCCGCTCGCTCCCCTGGGCTCGCGCCTTCT
>CM033476.1:73311659-73479159 GCA_019447015.1 Hymenochirus boettgeri | reverse complement strand
TCCCTGGCAATGCCATTATAATGTCTCTGTGCCAGGAAGACAAGGTTTGGACTTCACATTCACCTTCCAAATATTCCAGGGCAGCTCAGTCTTGGTTCTGTCAGATGTTACGGATCCCTTCCTATTGGCAGTACTAAAGACAGACATTTGACTTGACACCAACCTGTAAGTTCAATCCCAATAAAACAATCAGCCCCTGCCTCTACAGGCCACAGGACGATACTGTCACATTCCTCTTATCCAATCACACAGGTGTACAGTATGGAAACTACCAGGGACTGTCATGGGTTCAATATAATATATATATATAATAACTGTCACATTCCTCTATATCCAATCACACAAGGTGTACAGTATGGAAACTACCAGGGACTGTCATGGTGTTCAATATAAATTAATATATATATAATAACTGTCACATTCCTCTATATCCAATCACACAGGTGTACAGTATGGAAACTACCAGGGACTGTCATGGGTTTCAATATATATATATATATATATATAATAACTGTCACATTCCTCTATATCCAATCACACAAGGTGTACAGTATGGAAACTACCAGGACTGTCATGGGGTTCATATAATATAATATATATAGATATAATAACTGTCACATTCCTCTATATCCAATCACACAGGTGTACAGTATGGAAACTACCAGGGACTGTCATGGGGTTCAATATAAATATATATATATAATACTGTCACATTCCTCTATATCCATCACACAAGGTGTACAGTATGGAACCTACCAGGACTGTCATGGGTTCAATATAAATATATTATATATATAATAACTGTCACATTCCTCTATATCCAATCACACACGGTGTACAGTATGGAAACTACCAGGGACTGCCATGGGGTTCAATATAAATATATATAATATATATATACTGTCACATTCCTCTATATCCAATCACACACGGTGTACAGTATGGAAACTACCAGGGACTGTCATGGGGTTCAATATATATATAATAACTGTCACATTCCTCTATATCCAATCACACACGGTGTACAGTATGGAAACTACCAGGGACTGTCATGGGGTTCATATAAATATATATATATAATAACTGTCACATTCCTCTATATCCAATCACACACGGTGTACAGTATGGAAACTACCAGACTGTCATGGGGTTCAATTAAATATATATATTATATAACTCGCACATTCCTCTATATCACTCACACATGTGTACAGTATGGAAACTACCAGGGACTGTCATGGGGTTCAATATAATATATATATATATAATAACTGTCACATCCTCTATATCCAATCACACAAGGTGTACAGTATGGAAACTACCAGGGACTGTCATGGGGTTCAATATAAAATATATATATATAAAACTGTCCATTCCTCTATATCCAATCCACACGGTGTACAGTTATGGAAACTACCAGGGACTGTCATGGGGTTCAATATAAATATATATAATATATATAACTGTCACATTCCTCTATATCCAATCACACATGTGTACAGTATGGAAACTACCAGGGACTGTCATGGGGTTCAATATAAATATATATATATATTAACTGTCACATTCCTCTATATCCAATCACACAAGGTGTACAGTATGGAACTACCAGGGACTGCATGGGGTCAATATAATATATATATATATAATAACTGCCATTCCTCTATATCC
The DNA here is from genome assembly GCA_019447015.1 of Hymenochirus boettgeri. Classification (NCBI taxonomy): domain Eukaryota; kingdom Metazoa; phylum Chordata; class Amphibia; order Anura; family Pipidae; genus Hymenochirus; species Hymenochirus boettgeri. The sequence continues at coordinate 73,477,488 of CM033476.1, read as the reverse complement.
AATCACACAAGGTGTACAGTAGGAAACTACCAGGGACTGCCATGGGGTTCAATATAAATATATATATATATATAATACTGTCACATTCCTCTATATCCAATCACACAAGTGTACAGTATGGAAACTACCAGGGACTGTCCATGGGGTTCAATATAATATATATATATATAATAACTGTCACATTCCTCTATATCCATCACACAAGGTGTACAGTATGGAAAACTACCAGGGATTGCCATGGGGTTCAATATAAATATATATATAATAACTGTCACATCCTCTATATCCAATCACACAGGTGTACAGTATGGAAACACCAGGACTGTCATGGGGTTCAATATAAATATATATATATATAATACTGTCGCACTTCCTCTATATCCAATCACACAGTGGTACAGTATGGAAACTACCAGGACTGCCATGGGGTTCAATATAATATATATATATATAATAACTGTCGCATTCCTCTATATCCAATCACACAAGGTACAGTATGGAAACTACCAGGGACTGCCATGGGGTTCAATTAAATATATTATATATAATAACTGTCACATTCCTCTATATCCAATCACACAAGGTGTACAGTATGGAAACTACCAGGGCGTATGGGTTCAATATAATTATATATATATAATAACTGTCACATTCCTCTATATCCAATCACACAAGGTGTACAGTATGGAAACTACCAGGGATTGCCATGGGGTTCAATAAATATATATATATATAATAACGTCACATTCCTCTATATCCAATCACACACGGTGGTACAGTATGGAAACTACCAGGGACTGCATGGGGTTCAATATAAATATATATTTAATAACTGTCACATTCCTCTATATCCAATCACACACGTGTACAGTATGGAAACTACCAGCGACTGTCATGGGGTTCAATATAAATATTATATATATAATAACTGTCCATTCCTCTATATCCAATCACACAAGGTGTACAGTATGGAAACTACCAGGGACTGTCATGGGGTTCAATATAAATTATTATATATATAACTGTCACATTCCTCTATATCCAATCACACAGTGTACAGTATGGAAACTACCAGGGACTGTCATGGGGTTCAATATAATATATATAATATTAATAACTGTCACATTCCTCTATATCCAATCACACACGGTGTACAGTATGGAAACTACCAGGGACTGTCATGGGTTCAATATAAATATATATAATAATATATAATAACTGTCACTCCTCTATATCCAATCACACAAGGTGTACAGTATGGAAACTACCAGGGACTGTCATGGGGTTCAATATAAATATATATATATATAATAACTGTCACATTCCTCTATATCCAATCACACAAGGTGTACAGTATGGAAACTACCAGGGACTGTCATGGGTTCAATATAATATATATATATATATAATAACTGTCACATTCCTCTATATCCAATCACACAAGGTGTACAGTATGGAAACTACCAGGGACTGTCATGGGGTTCAATATAAATATATATATATATATATAATAACTGTCACATTCCTCTATATCCAATCACCACAGGTGTACAGTATGGAAACTACCAGGGACTGTCATGGGTTCAATATAATATATATATATATATTAACTGTCACATTCCTCTATATCCAATCACACCGGTGTACAGTATGGAAACTACCAGGACTGTCATGGGGTTCAATATAAATATATATATATATATAATAACTGTCACATTCCTCTATATCCAATCACACAAGGTGTACAGTATGAAACTACCAGGGACTGCCATGGGGTTCAATATAAATATATATATATATAATAAACTGTCACTCCTCTATATCCAATCACACAAGGTGTACAGTATGGAAACTACCAGGGATTGCCATGGGGTTCAATATAAATATATATATATATAATAACTGTCACATTCCTCTATATCCAATCACACACGGTGTACAGTATGGAAACTACCAGGGACTGCCATGGGGTTCAATATAAATATATATATAATAACTGTCACATTCCTCTTATCCAATCACCCAAGGTGTACAGTATGGAAACTACCAGGGACTTCATGGGGTTCAATATAAATATATTATATATAATAACTGTCACTTCCTCTATACCATCACAAGGTGACAGTATGGAAACTACCAGGGACTGTCATGGGGTTCAATATATATATATTATATATATTAACTGTCACATTCCTCTATATCCAATCACACACTGTGTACAGTATGGAAACTACCAGGGACTGTCATGGGGTTCATATAAAATATATATATATATAATAACTGTCACATTCCTCTATATCCATTCACACACTGTGTACAGTATGGAAACTACCAGGGACTGTCATGGGGTTCAATATAAATATATATATATAATAACTGTCACATTCCTCTATATCCAATCACACACTGTGTACAGTATGGAAACTACCAGGGACTGCCATGGGGTTCAATATAAATATATATATATTATATAACTGCACCATTCCTCTATATCCAATCACACACGGTGTACAGTATGGAAACTACCAGGGACTGTCATGGGTTCAATATAAATAATATATATATATAACTGTCACATTCCTCTATATCCAATCACACACGGTGTACAGTATGGAAACTACCAGGGACTGTCATGGGGTTCAATATAATATATATATATTATATAACTGTCACATTCCTCTATATCCAATCACACACGGTGTACAGTATGGAAACTACCAGGGACTGTCATGGGGTTCAATATAAATATATATATATATATAATAACTGTCACATTCCTCTATATCCAATCACACACGGTGTACAGTATGGAAACACCAGGGACTGTCATGGGGTTCATAATAAATATATATATTATATAACTGTCACATTCCTCTATATCCAATCACACACGTGTAACGTATGGAAACTACCAGGGACTGTCATGGGTTCAATATAAATATATATATATAATAACTGTCACATCCTCTATATCCAATCACACACGGTGTACAGTATGGAAACTACCAGGACTGTCATGGGGTTCAATATAAATATATATATAATATAATACCTGTCACATTCCTCTATATCCAATCACACAGTGTACAGTATGGAAACTACCAGGGACTGTCATGGGGTTTCTATAAATTATATATATATATATAACTGTCACATTCCTCTATATCCAATCACACAATGTGTACAGTATGGAAACTACCAGGGACTGTCATGGGTTCAATATAAATATATATATATATATAACTGTCACATTCCTCTATATCCAATCACACACGGTGTACAGTATGGAAACTACCAGGGACTGTCATGGGGTTCAATATAATATATATATATATAATAACTGTCACATCCTCTATATCCAATCACACAAGGTGTACAGTATGGAAACTACCAGGGACTGTCATGGGGTTCAATATAAATATATATATATATATAACTGTCACATTCCTCTATATCCAATCACACAAGGTGTACAGTATGAAACTACCAGGACTGTCATGGGTTCAATATAATATATATATATATAATAACTGTCACATTCTCTATATCCAATCACACACTGTGGTACAGTATGGAAACTACCAGGGACTGTCTGGGGTTCAATATAATATATATTATATATATAATAACTGTCACATTCCTCTATATCCAATCACACAAGGTGTACAGTATGGAAACTACCAGGGACTGTCATGGGGTTCAATATAAATATATATATATATAATAACTGTCACATTCCTCTATATCCAATCACACAAGTGGTACAGTATGGAAACTACCAGGACTGTCATGGGGTTCAATATAAATATATAATAATATAATAACTGTCACATTCCTCTATTCCAATCACACAGTATACAGTATGGAAACTACCAGGGACTGTCATGGGGTTCAATATAAATATATATAATATAATAACTGTCACATCCTCTATATCCAATCACACAGGTGTACAGTATGAAAACTACCAGGGACTGTCATGGGTTGTTCAATATAAATATATTATATATAAATAACTGTCACATTCCTCTATATCCAATCACACAGGTGTACAGTATGGAAACTACCAGGGACTGTCATGGGTTCAATATAAATATATATATATATAAAAACTGTCCACATTCCTCTATATCCAATCACACAAGGTGTACAGTATGGAAACTACCAGGACTACCATGGGGTCAATATAAATATATATTATTATATATAATACTGTCACTTCTCTATATCCAATCACACACTGTGTACAGTATGGAAACTACCAGGGACTGTCATGGGGTTCAATATAAATATATATATATATATATATATAATAACTGTCACATTCCTCTATATCCCAATCACACAAGGTGTACAGTATGGAAACTACCAGGGACTGCCATGGGGTTCAATATAAATATATATATATATATAATAACTGTCACATTCCTCTATATCCAATCACACACAGGTGTACAGTATGGAAACTACCAGGGACTACCATGGGTTCAATATAATATATATATATATATATATAATAACTGTCCACTTCCTCTATATCCAATCACACAAGGTGTACAGTATGGAAACTACCAGGGACTGTCATGGGGTTCAATATAATATAATAAATATATAATAACTGTCACATTCCTCTATATCCCAATCACACAAGGTGTACAGTATGGAAACTACCAGGGACTGCCATGGGGTCAATATAAATATATATATATATATAACTGTCACATTCCTCTATATCCAATCACACAAGGTGTACAGTATGGAAACTACCAGGGACTGTCATGGGTTCAATATAAATATATATATATATATATAATAACTGTCACATTCCTCTATATCCAATCACACAAGGTGTGCAGTATGGAAACTACCAGGGACTGCCATGGGGTTCAATATAAATATATATATATATAACTGTCACATTCCTCTATATCCAATCACACACGGTTGTACAGTAGGAAACTACCAGGGACGCATGGGTTCAATAATATATATATATATATATATATATATATATATATAATATAATGAATAACTGTCACATTCCTCTATATCCAATCACACACGTTGTACAGTATGGAAACTACCAGGGACTGTCATGGGGTTCAATTAAATATATATAATAATATATATATATAATATATATTATATATAAACTGTCACATTCCTCTATTCCAATCACACACGGTGACAGTATGGAAACTACCAGGGACTGTCATGGGGTTCAATATAATATTATATATATATATATATATATAATAAAAACTGTCACATTCCTCTATATCCTCAACACACGGTGTACAGTATGGAAACTACCAGGGACTGTCATGGGGTTCAATATAAATATATATATATATAACTGTCACATTCCTCTATATCCAATCACACACGGTGTACAGTATGGAAACTACCAGGGACTGTCATGGGGTTCAATATAAATATATATATATATAATAACTGTCACATTCCTCTATATCCAATCACACACGGTGTAATATGGAAACTACCAGGGTCTGTCATGGGTTCAATATAAATATATATATATATAATAACTGTCACATTCCTCTATATCCAATCACACAAGGTGTACAGTTATGGAAACTACCAGGGACTGTTCATGGGTTCAATATAAATATATATATATATAAATAACTGTCACATTCCTCTATATCCAATCACACACGGTGTACAGTATGAAACTACCAGGGACTGCCATGGGGTTCAAAATAATATTATATATAATAACTGTCACATTCCCTATTCCAACACACACGGTGTACAGTATGGAAACTACCAGGACTGTCATGGGGTTCAATATAAATATATATATATAATAACGTCACATTCCTCTATATCCAACAACCAAGGTGTAAGTATGGAAACTACCAGGGACTGTCATGGGGTTCAATATAAATATATATATATATATAATAACTGTCACATTCCTCTATATCCAATCACACACGGTGTACAGTATGGAAACTACCAGGGACTGTCATGGGGTTCAATATAAATATATATATATATAATACTGTCACATTCCTCTATATCCAATCACACACTGGTACAGTATGGAAACTACCAGGGACTGTCATGGGGTTCAATATAAATATTATATATATAATAAACTGTCACATTCCTCTATATCCAATCACACACGGTGTACAGTATGGAAACTACCAGGGACTGTCTGGGGTTCAATATAAATATATATATATATAATAACTGTCACATTCCTCTATATCCCAATCACACACGGTGTACAGTATGGAAACTACCAGGGACTGTCATGGGGTTCAATATAAATATATATATATATATAATAACTGTCACATTCCTCTATATCCAATCACAAGGTGTACAGTATGGAAACTACCAGGGACTGTCATGGGGTTCAATTAAATATATATATATAATAATAACTGTCACATTCCTCTATATCCAATCACACAAGGTGTACAGTATGGAAACTACCAGGGACTGTCATGGGGTTCAATATAAATATATATATATATATAATAACTGTCACATTCCTCTATATCCAATCACACACGGTGTACAGTATGGAAACTACCAGGGACTGTCATGGGGTTCAATATAAATATTAATATATATAATAACTGTCACTTCCTCTATATCCAATCACACACGGTGTACAGTATGGAAACTACCAGGGACTGCCATGGGGTTCAATATAATATATATAATATATATATTAACTGTCACATTCCTCTATATCCAATCACACACGGTGTACAGTATGGAAACTACCAGGACTGTCATGGGGTTCAATATAAATATATATATATATAATAACTGTCCATTCCTCTTACCAATCACACAAGGTGTACAGTATGGAAACTACCAGGGACTGCCATGGGGTTCAATATAATAATTATATATATAATAACTGTCACATTCCTCTATATCCAATCACCACAAGTGTACAGTATGGAAACTACCAGGGACTGCCATGGGGTTCAATATAAATATATTATTATATTATAATAACTGTCACATTCCTCTATACCAATCACACAGGTGTACAGTATGGAAACTACCAGGGACTGCCATGGGTTCAATTAAATATATATATATATAATAACTGTCACATTCCTCTATACCCAATCACACACGTGTACAGTATGGAAACTACCAGGACTGTCATGGGGTTCAATATAAATATATATATATATAACTGTCACATTCTCTATATCCAATCACACTGTGTACAGTATGGAAACTACCAGGACTGTCATGGGGTTCAATATAAATATATATATATAATAACTGTCGCTTCCTCTATATCCAATCACACAGGTGTACAGTATGGAAACTACCAGGGACTGTCATGGGGTTCAATATAAATATATATATATAATAAAACGTCACATTCTCTATATCCAATCACACACGGTGTACAGTATGGAAACTACCAGGGACTGTCATGGGTTCAATATAAATATATATATATAATAACTGTCACATTCCTCTATATCCAATCACACAATTGTACAGTATGGAAACTACCAGGACTGTCATGGGGTTCAATATAAATATAATATATATATATAATAACTGTCACTTCCTCATATCCAATCACACACGGTGTACAGTATGGAAACTACCAGGGACTGTCATGGGGTTCAATATAAATATAATATATATATAATAACTGTCACATTCCTCTATATCCAATCACACACGGTGTACAGTATGGAACTACCAGGGACTGTCATGGGGTTCAATATAAATAATATATATATAATAACTGTCACATTCCCTATTACCAATCACACCGGTGTACAGTATGGAAACTACCAGGGACTGTCATGGGGTTCAATATAAATATATATATATATATATATAATAAAACTGTCACATTTCCTCTATTCCAATCACACACGTGTACAGTATGGAAACTACCAGGGACTGCATGGGGTTCAATATAAATATATATATATATAATAACTCACATTCCTCTATATCAACACACTGTGTACAGTATGGAAACTACCAGGGACTCTCATGTTCAATATAAATATATATATATATATATAATAACGTCACATTCCTCTATATCCAATCACACAATGTTTACAGTATGGAAACTACCAGGACTGTCATGGGGTTCAATATTATATATATATAATAACTGTCACATTCCTCTATATCCAATCACACAGGTGTACAGTATGGAAACTACCAGGGCTGTCATGGGGTTCAATATAAATATATTATTATAATAACTGTCACATTCCTCTATATCCATCACACACGGTGTACAGTATGGAAACTACCAGGACTGTCATGGGGTTCAATATAAATATTATATATATATAAACTGTCACATTCCTCTATATCCAATCACACCAAGTGGTACAGTATGGAAACTACCAGGGACTGTCATGGGTTCAATATAAATATATAATATATAAATAACTGTCACATTCCTCTATATCCAATCACACACGGTGTACAGTATGGAAACTACCAGGGACTGTCATGGGGTTCAATATAAATATATATATTTATATATAACTGTCACATTCCTCTATATCCTCACACAAGGTGTACAGTATGGAAACTACCAGGGACTGTCATGGTTCATATAATATATTATATAATAACTGTCGCATTCCTCTAATTCAATCACACAGGTTGCAGTATGGAAACTACAGGGACTGCTGGGGTTCAATATAATATATATTATATATAACTGTCACATTCCTCTATATCCAATCACACAGGTGTACAGTATGGAAACTACCAGGGAGAGGGAAATTTATTTTTATTTGTCTTTTTCTTTTTCCCCTCGGTGTAGTTGGAACACCAGGCTGCTGGGTTCTATTTATATATATATAACTGTCACATTCCTCTTATCCTCACCACGGTGTCGTATGGAAACTACCAGGGACTGTCATGGGGTTCAATATAAATATATATATATATACTGTCACATTCCTCTTATCCAATCACACAGGTTGCAGTATGGAAACTACCAGGGACTGTCATGGGTTCAATTAAATATATATATATATAATAACTGTCACATTCCTCTATATCAATCACCAAGGTGTGCAGTATGGAAACTACCGGACTGTCATGGGGTTCAATATAATATATATATATATATAACTGTCACATTCCTCTATTTCAATCACACAGGTGTGCAGTATGGAAACTACCAGGGCTGTCATTGGTTCATATAAATATATATATATATAATACTGTCACATTCCTCTATATCCAATCACACACGGTGTACAGTATGGAAACTACCAGGGACGTCATGTTCAATATAAATATATATATTAATAACTGTCCATTCCTCTATATCAATCACACAGGTGTCAGTATGGAAACTACCAGGGACTGTCATGGGGTTCATAATAAATATATATATATATAATAACTGTCACATTCCTCTATATCCAATCACACAGGTGTACAGTATGGAAACTACCAGGGACTGTCATGGGGTTCAATATAAATATATATATATATATAATAACTGTCACATTCCTCTATATCCAATCACACACGGTGTACAGTATGGAAACTACCAGGGACTGTCATGGGGTTCAATATAAATATATATATATAAATAACTGTCACATTCCTCTATATCCAATCACACACGGTGTACAGTATGGAAACTACCAGGGACTGCCATGGGGTTCAATATAATATATATATATATAATAACTGTCACATTCCTCTATATCCAATCACACAAGGTGTACAGTATGGAAACTACCAGGGACTGTCATGGGGTTCAATATAAATATATATATATATAATAACTGTCACATTCCCTATATCCAATCACACACGGTGTACAGTATGGAAACTACCAGGGACTGTCATGGGGTTCAATATAAATATATAATATTAATAACTGTCACATTCCTCTATATCCAATCACACAAGGTGTACAGTATGGAAACTACCAGGGACTGTCATGGGGTTCAATATAAATTATATATATATATAATAACGTCACATTCCTCTATATCCAATCACACACGGTGTACAGTATGGAAACTACCAGGGACTGTCATGGGGTTCAATATAAATATATATATAATAACTGTCACATTCCTCTATATCCAATCACACACGGTGTACAGTATGGAAACACCAGGGACTGTCATGGGGTTCAATATAAATATATATATATATAATAACTGTCACATTCCTCTATATCCAATCACACAAGGTGTACAGTATGGAAACTACCAGGGACTGTCATGGGGTTCAATATAAATATATATATATATATATAATAACTGTCACATTCCTCTATATCCAATCACACACGGTGTACCGTATGGAAACTACCAGGGACTGCATGGGGTTCAATATAAATATATATATATATAATACTGTCACATTCCTCTATATCCAATCACACACGGTGTACAGTATGGAAACTACCAGGACTGTCATGGGGTTCAATATAAATATATATATTAATAAACTGTCACATTCCTCATATCCAATCACACACGTGTACAGTATGGAAACTACCAGGGACTGTCATGGGTTCAATATAATATATATATAATAATAACTGTCACATTCCTCTATATCCAATCACACAGGTGTACAGTATGGAAACTACCAGGGATTGCATGGGGTTCAATATAAAATATATATATATAATAACTGTCACATTCCTCTATATCCAATCACACACGGTGTACAGTATGGAAACTACCAGGGACTGTCATGGGGTTCAATATAAATATATATATATATAATGTCACATTCCTCTATATCCAATCACACACGGTGTGCAGTATGGAAACTACCAGGGACTGTCATGGGGTTCAATATAAATATATATATATATAATAACTGTCACATTCCTCTATATCCAATCACACAAGGTGTACAGTATGGAAACTACCAGGGACTGTCATGGGGTTCAATATAAATATATATATATAATAACTGTCACATTCCTCTATATCCAATCACACACAGGTGTACAGTATGGAAACTACCAGGGACTGTCATGGGGTCATAAAAAATATATATATATAATAACTGTCACATTCCTCTATATCCAATCACACAGGTGTACAGTATGGAAACTACCGGGACTGTCATGGGGTTCAATAAATATATATATAATAAATAACTGTCGCATTCCTCTATTCAATCACACAAGGTGTACAGTATGGAAACTACCAGGGACTGTCATGGGTTCAATATAAATATATAATATATAATAACTGTCCCATTCCTCTATATCCAATCACACACGGTGTACAGTATGGAAACTACCAGGGACTGTCATGGTTCAATATAAATATATATAATAAATAACTGTCACATTCCTCTATATCCCATCACACAGGTGTACAGTATGGAAACTACCAGGGACTGCCATGGGGTTCAATATAAATATATATATATATAATACTGTCACATTCCTCTATATCCAATCACACACGGTGTACAGTATGGAAACTACCAGGGACTGCCATGGGGTTCAATATAAATATTATAATATAATAACTGTCACATTCCTCTATATCCAATCACACACGGTGTACAGTATGGAAACTACCAGGGACTGTCATGGGGGTTCAATATAAATATATATATATATATATAATACTGTCGCATTCCTCTATATCCATCACACAAGGTGTACAGTATGGAAACTACCAGGGACTGTCATGGGTTCAATATAAATATATATATATATAATAACTGTCACATTCCTCTATATCCAATCACACAGGTGTACAGTATGGAAACTACCGGGACTGTCATGGGGTTCAATATAAATATATATATATATAAACTGTCGCATTCCTCTATATCCAATCACACAGGTGTACAGTATGGAAACTACCAGGGACTGTCATGGGGTTCAATATAAATATATATTATATAATAACTGTCACATTCCTCTATATCCCAATCACACAGGTGTACGTATGGAAACTACCAGGGACTGTCATGGGGTTCAATATAAATATATATATATATAATAACGGTCACATTCCTCTATATCCAATCACACAGGTGTGTACAGTATGGAAACACAGGGACTGTCATGGGGTTCAATATAAATATATATATATATATATATAATAACTGTCACATTCCTCTATATCCAATCACACACGGTGTACAGTATGGAAACTACCAGGGACTGTCATGGGGTTCAATATAAATATATATATATAAATAACTGTCACATTCCTCTATATCCAATCACACACGGTGTACAGTATGGAAACTACCAGGGACTGTCATGGGTTCAATATAAATATATATTATATAATAACGGTCACATTCCTCTATATCCAATCACACACAGGTGTACAGTATGGAAACTACCAGGGACTGTCATGGGGTTCAATATAAATATATATATATATATAACTGTCACATTCCTCTATATCCAATCACACACAGTGTACAGTATGGAAACTACCAGGGACTGCCATGGGGTTCAATATAAATATATATATATATATATAACTGTCACATTCCTCTATATCCCAATCACACACTGTGTACAGTATGGAAACTACCAGGGACTGCCTGGGTTCAATAAAATATCTATAGTCTTACTTTTTATAACTAATGCTAGTTTCCTATACAGATTGATAAATTAACTGTAATACTCTGTCAGTTTTACAGACTAATGATATATTATTATTATTATTATTATTATTATATACTACAATCCTAAAACTACTATTACTAGCAAAATACTGTACAGCGCTGCGTCCCCAAGTGCACCTAAGTACCGTATATACTCGAGTATAACGAGTTTTTCAGGCTGAAAAATCAGCCTGAAAACTCGGACTCGGTTAATACTCGATCACTCACCTTTGAAGAAGATCAGCGTACTCCCATTCCTGGCAGCAGCGTCCTCTCCATTCCGGCAGCCGCACGATCAGTCCATGTACTGGCGCGCCGGCTGACGTCACTAATTGGCGCCACGCCCGGCGCCAATTATTACGTCAGCCGGCGCGCCAGTACATGGACTGATCGTGCGGCTGCCGGAATGGAGGGACGCTGCTGCCAGGAATGGAGAGGACGCTGCTGCCGAGAGGAACTGGAGAGGAACTTACCACACACAGTCCTAGGAAGCCCTTGGATGGAGGAGAGCCCACAGATCCTGGATGAGAGAGCCCACAGGTACAAACTTAACTGGGTTTGAGGGTGGCATTCAAGATGTTTTGGAAACTACACTACCCGCATGCTTTATTAGCTGGGAGTTGTAGTTTCCAAACATCTTGAATGCCAAGTTCTACCCTCGGTTATACTCGAGTCAACAACTTTTAGATTTTTAGGTGAAATTGGTACTCGGTTTATCTCGGTCGGTTTATACTCGTAATACGGTAAATAAACATATACATACATACATTCAAATGCAAATATGTCTCTTGCTCAGTCTTTCTTTGTTCTATTTTTGTTATGTTTATTACCTTTATTGTTATATCTTAACACCTTGTAAATATGTTTCACATTGTTCATAAATGTATATATAGATATAATTTATGTATGTACATAAATAAACAGAGATATAGATTCTGGGCCCACTAGAAATACTCAATCTGGAATTCTGTAAGCACCTCCTCCAGGTCCATCGCATTTCATCAGACAGCGCTTGTCGGGCCGAGTATGGCAGATTCCCATTACTGCTTGAGATACAATAAAGGGCCCTATCATTCTGGGCTCCCCTACAGAACAGTAGCCCCAACTCTTACCATCATAAAGCCTCACTACACAACAAAGACCAAGAAAAGCCATGTGCAACTCCTCAGCTCCCTACTAACATCAAACCCACATCCACAGAGCCTGTCAAACCTCCAATCACAGCCAACATAACCAAGAGCCAATTGGATTACGTGGACGAATAGAAGAAATAAAAAAGTCCCAGAAACGAACTATATACCAGGCACTGGACAGAGACTACAAACTGGACCCTGGAAAATATTAAAAATCCTAAAGTCTCTACAGACAGAGTGCCCACAGCCTAGAAATGGAATCTGTCCGACACAGACAAACATATAAACCCAGAGAGAACAGACTGTGCCAGCACTGTGACCAGGGAACATTAGAAGATGAAACCCACTTCCTTCTACACTGCCCCAAATACAAAGCAATACGGGACCCCCATTTCTAGATGCTGTTGGACTTTATCCCAGACTTCAACTGCTTAGATGGAGAGAGAAAACTCTATATCCTGCTGGGAGAGGAGGAAGGAGGAAGCCACATTAAATATTGGGGGACACTATGTAATGGCATGTCACAGACTGGGAGGGGCATAAATGTACTTAATGTCCATGGACTACGTGCCCAGTTATCCTTTTATCCTTCCACAATCACTATAATCCCAGGACTGAACCCCAATATATCGCTTATAGCACTGTTCATATATTACTTATCCATTGATACCCGTTACCCCCTACCGTGAACCCCTCTATACTAACGTATTTTATTATTTTTGTTTGCTTTGGCAATGTCAATATGTAAATTGATCCTGCCAATAAAGCACTTTTGATTTGATGGATAGATAGATGACAGTCAGGCATACAGACGGACGGATAGATAGATGACAGACAGACAGACTGATTGATAGATAGATAGAATTTTACAATTTTTAAAATTGGTAACACAAGGCATATAGTATGGAAACTACCAGACACATTAATAGGTTTGAAACCACTGATTTAACAGATTCACCTCAAACTTGATTAATTTGTATTAAGATAGAGAGGCAGACAGACAGATAATAGATAGATAATAGACAGATATGACAGACAGGTAGATAGATAGACAGACAAATGGATGGAAAAATAGATAGACAGCTATATAGATCGATAGATAGATGACAGACAGACAGACAGATAGATAGATAGATGACAGACAGACAGATATAGATGGATAGATAGATAGATAGATAGATAGATAGATAGATAGATAGATAGATAGATAGATGACAAACAGACAGACAGATATAGATAGATAGATAGATAGATAGATAGATAGATAGATAGATAGAATTTTACTATTTTCATTCTATCCCCATATGTTGGTAACCCCAGCCTCTAATACATCACTAGAAACAGAATTTCCATAGGAACAATCATTCCAATGGAAGGTTCTGTTGAAATGATTTTCCATACATTTTCTTTTCTGAATTTCCCCACATATTAATACTGTCAGATTAATGATGAGGGGAAACAGAAAAATCTTTCATTTCATTTTTCTTTTTAATACCTTAAAGAATATTTCCACTGCTAAAATCACTTTTTTTCAATTCAGTTTTATTGAAGAACAGGAGGTAAAGGAGCTGTGTCTTACCTCCCGTTCTTCAATAAAACGTTCAGGAGCCGGGAACGAAGTTACAGGACTTACCAGGTCTCTCGATCCTCCACCGCGTCCTCTGACAGATCCCTATGGACTTAGTGCAGATACTATATAATATTGAGAATTACTGGTATTAATACATATACTGTAGTTCTGGTTGGTACAGGGAAAATACTATTAAGATTGAGAATTACTGGTATTAATACATATACTGTAGTTCTGGTTGGTACGGGGATACTATATAATGTTGAGAATTACTGGTATTAATACATATAACGTAGTTCTGGTTGGTACAGGGATACTATATAATATTGAGAATTACTGGTATTAATACATCTACTGTAGTTCTGGTTGATACAGGGATACTATATAATATTGAGAATTACTGGTATTAATACATATACTGTCGTTCTGGTTGGTACAGGGATACTATATAATATTGAGAATTAATGGTATTAATACATATACTGTAGTTCTGGTTGGTACAGGGATACTATATAATATTGATAATTACTGGTATTAATACATATACTGTCGTTCTGGTTGGTACGGGGATACTATACAATATTGAGAATTACCGGTATTAATACATATAGTGTAGTTCTGTTTGGTACAGGGATACTACATGATATTTGAATTACTGGTATTAATACATATACTGTAGTTCTGTTTGGTACGGGAATACTATATAATATTGAGAATTACTGGTATTAATGCATCTACTGTAGTTCTGGTTGGTACAGGGATACTATATAATATTGAGAATTACTGGTATTAATACATATACTGTAGTTCTGGTTGGTACAGGGATACTATATAATATTGAGAATTACTGGTATTAATACATATACTGTAGTTCTGGTTGGTACAGGGATACTACATAATATTGAGAATTACCGGTATTAATACATATAGTGTAGTTTTGGTTGTTACAGGGATACTATATAATATTGAGAATTACTGGTATTAATACATATACTGTAGTTCTGGTTGGTACAGGAATACTATATAATATTGAGAATTACTGGTATTAATACATATACATATACTGTAGTTCTGGTTGGTACGGGGATACTATATAATATTGAGAATTACTGGTATTAATACATATACTGTTGTTCTGGTTGGAATAAACATATACATACATACATTCAAATGCAAATATGTCTCTTGCTCAGTCTTTCTTTGTTCTATTTTTGTTATGTTTATTACCTTTATTGTTATATCTTAACACCTTGTAAATATGTTTCACATTGTTCATAAATGTATATATAGATATAATTTATGTATGTACATAAATAAACAGAGATATAGATTCTGGGCCCACTAGAAATACTCAATCTGGAATTCTGTAAGCACCTCCTCCAGGTCCATCGCATTTCATCAGACAGCGCTTGTCGGGCCGAGTATGGCAGATTCCCATTACTGCTTGAGATACAATAAAGGGCCCTATCATTCTGGGCTCCCCTACAGAACAGTAGCCCCAACTCTTACCATCATAAAGCCTCACTACACAACAAAGACCAAGAAAAGCCATGTGCAACTCCTCAGCTCCCTACTAACATCAAACCCACATCCACAGAGCCTGTCAAACCTCCAATCACAGCCAACATAACCAAGAGCCAATTGGATTACGTGGACGAATAGAAGAAATAAAAAAGTCCCAGAAACGAACTATATACCAGGCACTGGACAGAGACTACAAACTGGACCCTGGAAAATATTAAAAATCCTAAAGTCTCTACAGACAGAGTGCCCACAGCCTAGAAATGGAATCTGTCCGACACAGACAAACATATAAACCCAGAGAGAACAGACTGTGCCAGCACTGTGACCAGGGAACATTAGAAGATGAAACCCACTTCCTTCTACACTGCCCCAAATACAAAGCAATACGGGACCCCCATTTCTAGATGCTGTTGGACTTTATCCCAGACTTCAACTGCTTAGATGGAGAGAGAAAACTCTATATCCTGCTGGGAGAGGAGGAAGGAGGAAGCCACATTAAATATTGGGGGACACTATGTAATGGCATGTCACAGACTGGGAGGGGCATAAATGTACTTAATGTCCATGGACTACGTGCCCAGTTATCCTTTTATCCTTCCACAATCACTATAATCCCAGGACTGAACCCCAATATATCGCTTATAGCACTGTTCATATATTACTTATCCATTGATACCCGTTACCCCCTACCGTGAACCCCTCTATACTAACGTATTTTATTATTTTTGTTTGCTTTGGCAATGTCAATATGTAAATTGATCCTGCCAATAAAGCACTTTTGATTTGATGGATAGATAGATGACAGTCAGGCATACAGACGGACGGATAGATAGATGACAGACAGACAGACTGATTGATAGATAGATAGAATTTTACAATTTTTAAAATTGGTAACACAAGGCATATAGTATGGAAACTACCAGACACATTAATAGGTTTGAAACCACTGATTTAACAGATTCACCTCAAACTTGATTAATTTGTATTAAGATAGAGAGGCAGACAGACAGATAATAGATAGATAATAGACAGATATGACAGACAGGTAGATAGATAGACAGACAAATGGATGGAAAAATAGATAGACAGCTATATAGATCGATAGATAGATGACAGACAGACAGACAGATAGATAGATAGATGACAGACAGACAGATATAGATGGATAGATAGATAGATAGATAGATAGATAGATAGATAGATAGATAGATAGATAGATGACAAACAGACAGACAGATATAGATAGATAGATAGATAGATAGATAGATAGATAGATAGATAGAATTTTACTATTTTCATTCTATCCCCATATGTTGGTAACCCCAGCCTCTAATACATCACTAGAAACAGAATTTCCATAGGAACAATCATTCCAATGGAAGGTTCTGTTGAAATGATTTTCCATACATTTTCTTTTCTGAATTTCCCCACATATTAATACTGTCAGATTAATGATGAGGGGAAACAGAAAAATCTTTCATTTCATTTTTCTTTTTAATACCTTAAAGAATATTTCCACTGCTAAAATCACTTTTTTTCAATTCAGTTTTATTGAAGAACAGGAGGTAAAGGAGCTGTGTCTTACCTCCCGTTCTTCAATAAAACGTTCAGGAGCCGGGAACGAAGTTACAGGACTTACCAGGTCTCTCGATCCTCCACCGCGTCCTCTGACAGATCCCTATGGACTTAGTGCAGATACTATATAATATTGAGAATTACTGGTATTAATACATATACTGTAGTTCTGGTTGGTACAGGGAAAATACTATTAAGATTGAGAATTACTGGTATTAATACATATACTGTAGTTCTGGTTGGTACGGGGATACTATATAATGTTGAGAATTACTGGTATTAATACATATAACGTAGTTCTGGTTGGTACAGGGATACTATATAATATTGAGAATTACTGGTATTAATACATCTACTGTAGTTCTGGTTGATACAGGGATACTATATAATATTGAGAATTACTGGTATTAATACATATACTGTCGTTCTGGTTGGTACAGGGATACTATATAATATTGAGAATTAATGGTATTAATACATATACTGTAGTTCTGGTTGGTACAGGGATACTATATAATATTGATAATTACTGGTATTAATACATATACTGTCGTTCTGGTTGGTACGGGGATACTATACAATATTGAGAATTACCGGTATTAATACATATAGTGTAGTTCTGTTTGGTACAGGGATACTACATGATATTTGAATTACTGGTATTAATACATATACTGTAGTTCTGTTTGGTACGGGGATACTATATAATATTGAGAATTACTGGTATTAATGCATCTACTGTAGTTCTGGTTGGTACAGGGATACTATATAATATTGAGAATTACTGGTATTAATACATATACTGTAGTTCTGGTTGGTACAGGGATACTATATAATATTGAGAATTACTGGTATTAATACATATACTGTAGTTCTGGTTGGTACAGGGATACTACATAATATTGAGAATTACCGGTATTAATACATATAGTGTAGTTTTGGTTGTTACAGGGATACTATATAATATTGAGAATTACTGGTATTAATACATATACTGTAGTTCTGGTTGGTACAGGAATACTATATAATATTGAGAATTACTGGTATTAATACATATACATATACTGTAGTTCTGGTTGGTACGGGGATACTATATAATATTGAGAATTACTGGTATTAATACATATACTGTTGTTCTGGTTGGTACAGGGATACTATATAATATTGAGAATTACTGGTATTAATCAATAACTGTAGTTCTGGTTGGTACAGGGATACTATATAATAGTTGAGAATTAACTGTTCTTAATACATATACTGTTGTTCTGGTTGGTACAGGGATACTATATAATATTGAGAATAACTGGTATTAATACATATACTGTAGTTCTAGTTGGTACGGGGATACTATATAATATTGGGAATTACTGGTATTAATACATATATGTAGTTTGGTTGGTACGGGGATACTATAATATTGGGAATTACTGGTATTAATACATAACGTTGTTCTGGTTGGTACAGGGATACTATATAATATGAGAATTACTGGTATTAATACATATACTGTTGTTCTGGTGGTAAGGGATACTTATATATTTGAGAATAACTGGTATTAATACATATACTGTAGTTCTAGTTGGTACGGGGATACTATATAATATTGGGAATTACTGGTATTAATACATACTGTATACTGTAATTCTGGTTGATCCAGGGATACTTTCCTATTGCCGTTTGGAGTCAGGAAGGATCCCACCTCCCTTTCAGCTGTTTTTTATATTACCTTCCTCTGGATTAACTGTTAGGTAGGGTTAAAAAAGAGCGTGAAAAGTTTGGACTTATGTAGAACTCCAGATGTTTTAAAACTACAAATCCCAGCATTCCCTAATTACAAAGTGCTTGTAAAGGAATACTGGGAGTTGTAGTTTTCAAACATCTGGAAATCTACTGGTTGCCTATCCCTGATATAGGGATATCATTGCTTGTTACATAGTATTACTGACAGTGAGACTTTACATTATATAGGGAACCAGAATGGGGCACAGGGCTGTGTGCTGGAATATTATTGTTGCTATTACTTTACATTATATAGGGCATCAGAATGGGGCACAGGGCTGTGTGATGGGATATCATTGTTGCTATTACTTTATATAGGGAAGCAGAATGGGGCACAGAGCTGTGTGCTTGGATATCATTACTTGCTATTACTTTACATTATACAGGGATTCAGAATTTGACACAGAGCTGTGTGCTGGAATATCATTGTTGCTATTACTTTACATTATATAGGGAATCAGAATGGGGCACAGGGCTGTATGTTTGAATATCATTGCTTGCTATTGCTATATAATATATAGGGAATCAGAATATGGCACAAGATTGTGTGCTTGAATATCATTGCTTGCTATTACTTTATATAGGGAATCAGAATGGGACACAGAGCTGTGTGCTGGGATATCATTGCTTGCTATTACTTTCTATAGGGAATCAGATTGGGGCACAGGGCTCTGTGCTGGAATAAGCTGTGTGCTGGGATATCACTGCTTTCTGTTACTTTATCTTGTGATAGGGAATCAGAATGGGGCACAGGACTGTGTGCTGGGATATCATTACTTGCTATTACTTTACATTGTATAGGGAATCAGAAAGGGGAAACATTCCTTATGGAGACAAAATTGGGTCATGCTGAGAACATTTATTTCCAAAGTGGAAGCTGAATTGCTGATCTTCAAGGCCTGGGTCACCCCTGACACCCACATACAAGCTGCACATTCTGCATTAGATGGTTCCATCATGTTACCCCTCAAGCTACTGATGCTCAAGGTAAGAGAAATGAAGCTTTGCAGAGCAGGTGTGACCTTGATATGCGAATAAATAAGGAAAGAAACACAAACTGGAAAAATCAAGATGGAAAGTTAAATAGAAGAAAACTTGAAGCACGAGGATTTGCTACAGTAAAAAGAATGGAACCCCAATATTTGTATTCTTCGATAAATTGTGCATAGAACCAAAATGCAATTCTGATATCTACCCAGAGCTGATTGTATGTAACAACCCATAGTAATGTCCTGGTCTACACCTGGTCACATGGCAGTGATAGTAAACCACTTAGTAGATTATGAATGAAAATTTCCAGCCACACACATAACTCATAGTAAATATGATTTCTGCCATTCAGGTTCTCTATGTAAGGTGAGTGTTCATTGGTAGATGGCATTGAATGACATTTTCTATATTTATGTATTTTTATCACAGTATGGGGGCAATACATCACAGCAATTATATATGTAATTGTTTTTAGGTTGTTTTTTCTTAACTAAATTTCATGTCGTTTGTGGTCAAATTGAAATATTTTTGTTTTAATTTGCAAACTGCAAAGTAAAATATTAATGCACAGGAACACATAAAGACAATGCACATTATCTTATCAGCCACAAGAGGGAGCCCTTTGTTTAAAAAAAATCCTGTATTCACTGCCAACTGGGAGACATTATTTGAAATCTGTGAGGATGTGTACTGTATGGTGAGCTGCACTTTTCTCTATCATTTAAGAAGCAATAAATCCTATTTAAAGATCCAAAACCATTGGTTGCTGCTTTATTCTTTAGATTCATTTGCTGGGCTATGTACTAGAGCCTCATAATAATTGAAGTGCTGTTCAATATCCCATGGTCAGTGATCAGCCAGAAAGCTGACTCCTTAGCAGAGTCTGCCCAGTCAGTGTAGGGAGTGTGGAACTGCTGAGAGGAGGAAGATTTTAACTACCCAGCCCTACTGCAACAAGGCAGAGCAATTACACAGGCCAGAGGAAACTTAGAGAAGAATTAGTACAATGACATCATTGATGATGTAAGACACTCAAAAGCTGTAAGGCACAGTCACCCATTGGTGGTGACAGGTCATGTATCTGTATTGTATAGGATGCAGTAGAGATATATAACTTGTATAAAGTGTGGTAAAGTGCAGGCACTGTGAAGCGCACTCTAGATAAGCCTGTGCCTTATAAGGTAAGTATCATAAACCAAAATGGAGGGAGGCACACTCAAATCAATTCTATTGTGCTGAAACCCAAACGCCGTGTGTATGGATTCAGCACAATATTAGAAATGAGTTGAACATATACCGGTATATGATTAATGGATTTCTTGTTTCTTAGTCCTCCCCAACTACCCACTTATCCATATTGTTTCCCATAGTATAATAGAAAACCAGGAACAGAATCCCTAGCTCACAATTCCCTTGTAACCCATTAAGCTCTCTTATCATCAGTCTTGCATCCCCTTGCAAGAACCATACCAGTGTTATGTGCAAAAACCACCATAAATATTTATTAAACACACCATCGTGAAAAGTATCTATATATGTGTATATAAAAGGTCTATATATGTGTATATATATATATGTATATAAAGTATCTATATATGTGTATATAAAAGGTCTATATATGTGTATATATATATATGTATATAAAGTATCTATATATGTGTATATAAAGTATCTATATATGTGTATATAAAAGGTCTATATATGTGTATATATATATGTATATAAATTATCTATATATGTGTATATAAAGGTCTATATATATATATATATGTATATAAAGTATCTATATATGTGTATATAAAAGGTCTATATATGTGTATATAAAGGTCTATATATGTGTATATAAAGGTCCATATATGTGTATATAAAAGGTCTATATATGTGTATATAAAGGTCTATATATATGTATATATATATGTATATAAAGTATCTATATATGTGTATATAAAAGGTCTATATATGTGTATATAAAGGTCTATATATGTGTATATAAAGGTCTATATATGTGTATATAAAGGTCTATATATGTGTATATAAAGGTATATATGTAGTATATAAGGTATCTATAATATGTGTATATATAAGTATTATATAGGTTGTAATTAAAGGTCTATATAGTGTATATAAAGGTCTATATATGTGTATATAAAGGTCTATATATGTGTATATAAAAGGTCTATATATGTGTATATAAAAGGTCTATATATGTGTGTATATATATATGTATATAAAGTATCTATATATGTGTATATAAAGTATCTATATATGTGTATATAAAGTATCTATATATGTGTGTATATATATGTATATAAAGTATCTATATATGTGTATATAAAGGTCTATATATGTATATAAATTATCTATATATGTGTGTCTATATGATAGGTCTATATATTTTGGTTATAAGGTCGGGCGTCCCCGATGGCAGCTTAAATAAAGTGGGTCCATATGGTACCAGGGGCTGATCACTGTGTTAGATCATTTTGGAAAGCAACCATATCCACCATTGTGAATAATCCTAATTTAGCTATCCTTATCTTCACAGCTGATCTCTTCATTCCCCTTATAAATTTTTTCATATGGCTTCACCCAACAGAATCATATATCACTGACTGACCAAGAATTTGTCATATTAAGGATTATGTTATCATATCTACTCCCTTACAGAGAATCCAGTGGCATTAAGAGCAACTTGGAAAGCAAAACTCTCTGCTTTTTCTACAGGCTTTGCTTGGGGGAGATCGTATCTGTCAAAGGAAACTGTTAAGCTGGGTACACATATCCTCGACGGATTGGCCCTTAATTGGTAATGTGGTGTACCGCAGTTCCGAGTGTCCCCAAGGCCAATGGACGTTCACCGCCTCACATCACTCGCGAGTCAGCCACGGCTGAATGAAATCTCCAGTCCCGAATGGACTTGGCTGCATGAATGGTATTGGCTGCCATGGTTTATAGAGTGATGATGCTATAGGCTCCATGATGATGCTTCCCTCATGGTAATTGGCTGCTATGGTTTTTAGAGTGATGATGCTATAGCCTCCATGATGATGCTCCCTCATGGTAATTGGCTCCCATGGTTTATAGAGTGATGATGCTATAGGCTCCATGATGATGTTCCCTCATGGTAATTGGCTGCCATGGTTTATAGAGTGATGATGCTATAGGCTCCATGATGATGCTTCCCTCATGGTAATTGGCTGCCATGGTTTATAGAGTGATGATGCTATAGGCTCCATGATGATGCTTCCCTCATGGTAATTGGCTGCTATGGTTTATAGAGTGATGATGCTATAGGCTCCATGATGATGCTTCCCTATGGTAATTGGCTGCTATGGTTTTAGAGTGATGATGCTATAGGCTCCATGATGATGCTTCCCTCATGGTAATTGGCGTGCTATGGTTTTATAGAGTGATGATGCATAGGCTCCATGAGATTCACTTCCCTCATGGTAATTTGGCTGCTATGGTTTATAGAGTGATGATGCTATAGGCTCCATGATGATGCTTCCCTCATGTAATTGGCTGTATGGTTTATAGAGTGATGATGCTATAGGCTCCATGATGATGCTTCCCTCATGGTAATTGGCTGCTATGGTTTATAGAGTGATGATGCTATAGGCTCCATGATGTACTTCCCTCATGGTAATTGGCTGCTATGGTTTATAGAGTGATGATGCTATAGGCTCCAGATGATGCTTCCTCTCATGGTAATTGGCTGCTATGGTTTATAGAGTGATGATGCTATAGGCTCCCTGATGATACTTCCCTCATGGTAATTGGGCTGATAGGTTTATAGAGTGATGATGCTGTAGGCTCCATGATGAGCTTCCCTCATGGTAATTGGCTGCCATGGTTTATAGAGTGATGATGCTATAGGCTCCATGATGATGCTTCCCTCATGGTAATTGGCTGCTATGGTTTATAGAGTGATGATGCTGTAGGCTCCATGATGATGCTTCCCTCATGGTAATTGGCTGCTATGGTTTATAGAGTGATGATGCTATAGGCTCCATGATGATGCTTCCCTCATGGTAATTGGCTGCTATGGTTTATAGAGTGATGATGCTATGGCTCCCTGATGATACTTCCCTCATGGTAATTGGCTGCTATGGTTTATAGAGTGATGATCTATAGGCTCCATGATGATGCTTCCCTCATGGTAATTGGTGCCATGGTTTATAGAGTGATGATGCTATAGGCTCCCTGATGATACTTCCCTCATGGTAATTGGCTGCTATGGTTTATAGAGTGATGATGCTGTAGGCTCCATGATGATGCTTCCCTCATGGTAATTGGCTGCTATGGTTTATAGAGTGATGATGCTATAGGCTCCCTGATGATACTTCCCTCATGGTAATTGGCTGCTATGGTTTATAGAGTGATGATGCTGTAGGCTCCATGATGATGCTTCCCTCATGGTAATTGGCTGCCATGGTTTATAGAGTGATGATGCTATAGGCTCCATGATGATGCTTCCCTCAGGGGCGTAAATACCAGGGGAGCAGGGGGAGAAACCGTAATGGGGCCCGGGAGCAAAGGGGCCCCATCTTTTTATTTTTACTACGATAGATATCGCTTCCTCACATAAAACGACTGTGGATGAAGCATGGATAGGGGCCCCACCATAGTTTTGTCGGGGGCCCATTGATTTCTAGTTATGCTCCTTTCTTAATAAAATCCAATTAACGCTTATGGAATTATACCTTTTTTTGTTTGGTTTGGTCTGAGGAAGGAGCCACACTGGTTCCGAAACGTCACCATTAAAGGACATTTTTCCACTACTAAGACTGGTGTGCCTAGCATGTCTTACCGCTTATGGAATTATACCCTGGTAAATAAAGTGTTTCCTTGTAAGGGTAGGATGGAGTCTAGGGGGTTATGACATAAATCCGGGGCTATTAGCACAAAGTGCTCACCCACAAATACAGACCAAACCCCCAAACCACACCCATGTTTTTTTGAAATTTGTGAACGCAAATGGCATGTTTAAAATTGAAAGGCATGTTTTCTACAAAAATGTGTGTTTAGGAGCAACCCCAAACCCCCAGTTGCGTTGTACTCATGATTTAGTATTGCACCCAGGCTGAGGTGTTACGCTTACCACTGCTGCTTGCTCCACCTTCTCTGCTGCTGCAACGTGCCCTTTACGTTCACAAGCAGTAGCAGTGGAGGCTTGATCCGTAATGGCAGGCAGCCATTGGCTATGATGTCACCGTCACGGCTGACATCATAGCCAAAATTAGCACCATTTTTAACGATAAGAAATTTTATTGATTCTCCCTGAGATTATATAAACAAGGGGATAAGTACAAGCCATTATACAGATAAATAAATATAATTTCATATCTCGGTTAAGAATACATATATATAAATTATGTATTAGTGGATGTAAGTGCAACAAGCCTCGACACATCAGGAATGAGATCCCTGACCAAGAGCTTACAATCTAAGTGGGGGGACAACATACAGATACAAGAGTGGGAAAGGAACCCTGCCTGACCCCACTCTCCATACACTGTAACCTATTGGCTCCTTTCCCCCTGATGTGAGTTATTGCATAGAAAATGATCTCAGCATTGGACTTGTTCAGGATTTGAAGAAAAACCACAAATTGCTGCAAATAATTCACATGGTAGACTGACGTACATTCCTGGATTCACCACCAGGGGACGCTGAGAGCAGCTAAACAAGCAGGAAGTTTAACTAGCGTCCAGTCACCTTTCAGTTTCGTTTTACAGGAACCGAAGGGGCCAATCCCATCTTTCTGTCAGGGTGTTAGAACTCTATCATCTGTCCTCCTGTAGTTGCTGCAGCCAGGGTCCCACGGCACACGATGGATTCTAGGTCACCTCTCACACAGCCCCCCGACATCATTCTGCAACCAGAGTCCGTCCAGTACTCTCAGGTGATCTTCACTCGATGGGGCAGAGCTATGTACCGGGCACAGATGTCCAGTGTTACTTTACTTTACAGTTCTACCTTCCAGCCTGGGAAGAAAGACTGGGTGGGATCTTCAAGGTAAGGGCGCCCCCTAATGGTGGGATCCATACAGGTGTATTAACCCATAGGGGTGTATGGATCTATGTGCCCCTATTACCCCTAATGGTGGGATCCAATACACGTATTTAACCATAGGGGGTGTATGGACTATGGGAGCCCCCTATTACCCCTAATGGGGATCCAATGCAGGTATATAACCATAGGAGCTGTGTATGGATCTATGGGATCCCCCCTATTACCCCTAATGGTGGGATCCATACAGGTATATTAACCATAGGGGTGTGTGTGGATCTATGGGAGCCCCCTATTACCCCTAATGGTGGGATCCAATACAGTATATTAACCATAGGGAGCTGTGTATGGCTCTATGGGGAGCCCCCTATTACCCCTAAGTGGTTGGATCCAATACAGGTTATATTAACCATAAGGGGTGTGGTATGGATCTATGGGAGCCCCCTATTACCCTAATGGTGGGATCCAATACAGGATATTAACCATAGGGGTATGTATGGTTCTATGGGAGCCCCCTATTTCCCCTAATGGTGGGATCCAATACAGGTATTAACCATAGGGGTGTGTATGGGTCTATGGGAGCCCCCCTATTACCCCTAAGGTGGGATCCAATACAGGTATATTAACCATAGGGGGTATTATGGTTCTAGGGAGCCCCCTATTACCCCTAATGGTGGGATCCAATACAGTATTATAACCATAGGGGGTGTGTATGGTCTATGGGAGCCCCCTATTACCCCTAATGGTGGGATCCAATCAGGTATATTAACCATAGTGGCTTTGTATGGATCTAGGGGATCCCCCTATTACCACTAAGGTGGGGATCCAATGCAGGTATATTAACCATAGGGGTGTGTATGGTCTATGGGGCCCCCTATTACCCCTAAATGGTGGGATCCAATGCAGTAATATAACCATAGTGGTGTATGGATCTATGGGAAGCCCCCTATTACCCCTAATGGTGGGATACCAATACAGTGTATTAACCATGGGGTGTGTATGGATCTATGGGAGCCCCCTATTACCCTAATGGTGGGATCCAATACAGGTTTATTAACCAATAGGAGGTATGTTATGGTTTCTGTGGGAGCCCCCTATTACCCCTAATGGTGGGATCCAATACAGGTGTATAACATAGGCGGGATGTATGGTTCTGTGGGAGCCCCTATTACCCCTAATGGGGATCCAATACATGGATTAAACCATAGGGGTATGTATGGTTCTGTGGGGAGCCCCCTATTACCCCTAATGGTGGGATCCATACAGGTGTATTAACCATAGGGGTATGTATGGTTTTCTGTGGAGCCCCCTATACCCCTAATGTGGATCCATACAGTGTATAACCATATGGGGTATGTATGGTTCTGTGGGAGCCCCCTATTCCCACCCCTAATGGTGGGATCCATTACAGGTGTATTAACCATAGGGGGTATGTATGGTTCTGTTGGGAGCCCCGCTATTACCCCTAATGGTGGGATCCAATACAGTGTATTAACCTAGGGGGTATTATGGTTCTGTGGGAGCCCCCTATTACCCCTAATGTGGGATCCATACAGGTGTAATTAACCATAGGGGTATTTATGGTTCTGTGGGAGCCCCCTATTACCCCTAATGGTGGGATCCAATACAGGTGTATAACCATAGGCGGTATGTATGGTTCTGTGGGAGCCCCCTATTACCCCTAATGGTGGGATCCAATACAGGTTGTATACCATAGGGGGTTGTATGGTTCTGTGGGAGCCCCCTATTACCCTAATGGTGGGATCCAATACAGGTGTATTAACCATAGGGGGAATGTATGGTTCTGGGGAGCCCCCTATTCCCCTATTGGTGGATCCAATACAGGTGTATTAACCATAGGCGTATGTAATGGTTCTGTGGAGCCCCCTAATTACCCCTATTGGTGGGATCCACTACAGGTGTATTAACCATAGGCGGTATGTATGGTTCTTGTGGGAGCCCCCTATTACCCCTAATGGTGGATCCAATACAGGTGTATACCATAGGCGGATGTATGGTTCTGTGGGAGCCCCCTATACCCCTAATGGTGGGGATCCAATACAGGTGTATTAACCATAGGGGGGTATGTATGGTTCTGTGGGAGCCACACCCCTATTATACCACTCCCAACTCGCCCGCGCGATATAGGGTAAGGGGATAGTCTGGTAGCCTATAATATTCAACAGGTGTATAAAATAGAGATGTTGGAGCCCTATATCCCGGGGGTCAAGCAGGTGTATTCTGGGGTTTGTTTCTGTGGGAACCCCCTATTACCCCAATGGTGGGAGCCAACTACAGGGTGGTATTAACCGCTTTTTATTTTCGGCTCCCGGTATGTATGGTTCTGTGGGGCCCCTATACCCTATGGTGGGATCCATACAGGTGTAAATTAACCAGAGGGGGGATGTATGGTCTCTGTGGTGAGCCCCCTATTACCCCAATGGTGGGATCCAATACAGGTGTCTTACCATAGGGGGTATGTATGGTTTCTGTGGGAGCCCCCTATTACCCCTTGGGACAATCGGTGGATTAAAGGGGTATTATGGGGTTCTCCCCCAACCCCTAATGGACCAACGGTGTATGTAACCATGGGGGTATGTATGGTTCGGGGAGGAGCCCCACTTACCCCTAAATGGTGGGATCCAATAAGGGTATTAACCATGGGGGTATGTAGGTTCTGTGGGAGACCCCCTATTTACCCCTACTGGGTGGGATCCCATACGTGTGTATTAACCATAGGCGGTGTAGTATGGTTCTGTGGGAGCCCCCTTATTACCCCTAATGTGGGTATCCAATACAGGGTGGATACTAACCATCAATGGCGGCTATGTAGGTTCTGTGTGGCAGTCCCCCTATACCCTAACTGGTGGGATCCATACAGGTGTATTAACATAGGGGGTCATGTTATGGTTCTGTGGGAGCCCACCTATACCCTAATGGGGATCCACTACAGGTGTATTAAACATAAGGGGGGTATGTATGGTTCTGGTGGGAGCCCCCTATATTCCCCTATAGGTGGGATCAATACAGGTGTGATTTAACCATAGGCGGTATGGGTATGGTTCTGTGGGAGCCTCCCTATTACCCTAATGGTGGGATCCAATACAGGTGTATTAACCATAGGCGGTATGTATGGTTCTGTGGGAGCCCCTTATTACCCCTAATGGTGGGACTCCAATACAGTTTTAACCATAAGGCGGCACTGTATGGTTCTGTGGGAGGCCACTATTACCCCATTCGGTGGAGGGGTTTTTTGAGTTGAAGCGACAGTGTTGGTAATGTGTTGACATAGGGTTTTAATGGAAGAATCTGACGTCCTAGCATTATTCCAGCACACACAAACTGAGGGGATAAGAAATTATTGTTGTTATTAATTTAAATGTAATCTAGTAGGGGAACGATCCGGAGGGTGGGAAAAAATGGATGTCAGTGTAGGGAGATCGATCCTTGGGTATCAATCAAGCATACAGTTTGATACTGGACAATCCAAACGAACTAATAAGTTGTCCAAGATCCGAAGGGTGTTAATGGAGGGAAAGTTAGAGCACCAAGTACTGATCCTTGTGGTGCCCCCACGGAGGGGGCGCGAGGGGATAGAGACGAGTTATTCCAGACTGGAACCACTAACAACAGGGCGATGTTGAATACAAAGTCTTATTGTTAGAAAATGGTGTCTAATTTTCGCCCCAACCAATCAGATGTTTTCATTTGAAAGCTATATTGAATTGGTTGGGCCAAAATTAGCACCATTTTAAACAACAAGACATTTTATTAGATTCTCCTGTAAATTCCCTACCATAGATGTAGGAAGATAGCCAGAAAAGTGCATACCTAAGGAGGCCAGGATCTGAATAAAGTAAAGGGTGATCAACAGTTTCCAAAAGAGTGAAGACAGGCCAATAGAAGTAGTGCCTTTACATTTAGCATTACGTAGATCATTGGCACAAGAGGTTACAAGAAGGTGCAGAATTTGCCTGTGCTACTTAATCCACAGCAAACCCATCAATGTTATGCAGTAGACACAGGTAAAAATGTTATCATTTGATTGGTTAAGGCCAATATTGGCACAAAAGTCGTGTTTTCAATTCTAATTCGGCAGGTTCTGGAAAAACAACCAGAGCATATTTCAACTGGGTTGCTGGGCTGCCTGTGTATGAGAAGATTTGGCGAAACATGTTGACCTTCAGTTGGTGTTACTCTACTTTATCTATAGAAATCTTGTTTTGGTGCCCGCTGTGTCTGCGTGGAACTGGCTACGAGACAGCAAGGAAATTCATGACAGTCAGAGGAATGTTACCAAGAGCTGCATCACTGCTGCTTTCATGTATCCAATGTGATTTGGGCTACCATATTGCCACCATTTTACTCCCAGGCTATTCACACTAACCATCTGGTACAACAGCTGAAAGTGGGGTAGTTTTAAGACCATTATTATTAAAATGGTAGTGGTCGTAACAAATGTCAGAGGTGGTTTTGTAAATCTATTGCTATCTAGAGATGAATAGGCATAGTATCTGTTGTATTCAATTAGATCAACTGAGAATTTGAATATGTAGTTCTTGGAAGACGTTTCGCTAGTCATCGACTGGCTTTCTCAATCGAATGACTTGTACAAGAATCGGTGGCAATTATGATACCCGGCAAAACCAAGCGCAATATCACACAGCCAGGTGTTAAAGGGTGTGGATTGATTATGTGGCTAAGAGGGGTTATGGAACGCCAGAGTAAGGTGTTCAAAACCAGCATTTGTCATCTGAATTGAGAAAGCCTGTCGGATGGACTAGTGAAACGTCTTCAAGAACTAAACCTTCACAAGTCCATTGATCTAATTGAAAACAACAGATATACTAGATCTGGATGAATCGAGAACCTTTCACAGAGCGTAATAGGCAAGTAAACTAGTTGAAGTAATTTTGCAAATAGTACAAAATGGAAATCTATCATCTATCTATCTCACTTCTATCTTCTTCTATCCTATATCTATCCACAGACACACCAGCACACTCCATTGGCAGATCTATCTGGCAATAGCGCCATTTTTTAAAAGAAATTCACTTTATTGATGTATCAAACAGATAAGCAAACAATCCAAGGATAAAAGAAATATAATCAATTGTACGTTTAGATTGCAGCATGGCAGCATGTCGTTTGGTGAAATAACTTTCCCTTGTAGCTAAGAACTGAAACTGATTGTTTTCACTATATACAGAGTTCTGTTTCTGGCCTTAGAGCTGATGGAAATCCAATATTTTATTGAAATTATTGTCAGCTGTTCCTTTGAGTCTTCCTAGATGGATGTTTTGTGTGGTGCTGCTGATTGGTACAATACATCGTGTGAAGTTTTATAAATAGAAATGGTGGGAGTATTGACTAGAACATTCCATCGCCCTCACCATGTAGAGTAGCAGTTTATTGTTCAGTGGCATTTCAAACTTTTTTTGTGGTGTTGCACCCATAGTTCTCTCTTAATAGCCCCCTTCTATTGTGGGGAATTGTCAGAAGTTGGGCATTTGTGTTCACCATTTGAGGCAACCCACATGTTTTTGTCTGATTTCTCACGTAAATTGGGCAAAAACGATATGGATTGATGTCTTTCAAAACCAGGGATTGGTCACGTAGATTACTTTAATTCCAATCTGGCGGAACTACCGATCATTTTTATTAATTAGAAGTCTGGCTGAAGGGAATCATCGGGCCAGGGTTTGGCCTATGTGTCCTTATGGCCAGTTCAGGCCTTACCCACTGCTGGCCATACCAAATTTTAGGATGTAAAGGGAAAAAGTTCACGCTCAAATGGGGGACCACCCCCCCAGCTTTGGGGGGTTTATTTACCTATATACATGTTTTTATTTGAGGGGAATTTCATCATTCAAAGCCGTTTTCTTACCTGAATGTCCTGGCCAGATTACACTTCGCAATCGCCGTAACAGCTGATTACTAGTCTACCGGCACCTAAGGCATGGAAGAGTTTTATACTGTATATGGTGATACTAACGTTCAACTGGATCTTTGGTTTGAGTGGGAGCGATAGGCGAGGTCTACCTGCAGCCTCACTTGGCAATATCACAGACAGGACCATTAATAGACCAGTAATTTGTTGATCTGCAGATGGCAAGTTTTATATGTGTTTGCCCCAGCTTTAGCTGGTGACCATTGAGAGGTGCTGTGTGATCTTGTGTGTGATACGTTTGCAGTGTAATGTTTGGTTTATTGTAGCAATATTATCTGCCAAAGGAAAACGACGACGTAATTTACCTACAGTTCTGCTATGTGGATCAGAATGGGAGGACGATGTTGCCGCGTTCACCTGCAGTTTGCGCCGGTTAATGGAATGAGGCGGAGGTACAGTGACCATTTGATGGTGACACAGAAGGTTCGATGTTTACTTCTTGCCTAATGCATGAAAACAGGGGTCCTGTTGATGACCAATATGTGCTAAATTGTGTAAAACCCCCCATTGATGGTTCTGTACAAAACCGCAATCAATACAAGTCACTATCGGTTTTTCCCTCAGGAGGCAGGCGTATTAAAACAAGAAAGGCGTAAATAAAAAGAAAAAGAGCAGAAAAAGAATCGCCTTTGGAGGTGATGAAAACCGGATCATTTGAATTGCATTGTTCTAGGATTTATTTCTAAGATTGTTTTTCTTTCAGGGAAGGTGACAGAACTGGAGAGTGTAATTGTGCTCTGAAGGATGATCTTTCTTTTACTGCGAATAGTGAAATGGTCTCCTTCGGGACCGTCTATTGGACATGTACTAAAAGACCTGAGAATAGAGCAACAAACAGGGAATGGTCAAACTTCTCTTATCCCCAAATCTTCTTATTCCCATAATCAATTTGCATGCTGTTTTTTGAACCATTCATGTTTCTTATGCAATTTATCTTTCTGGGTTTGCTGGCATTCCAAGTGTATGAAGCTGACACACTATCATATTATACACAAAGACAAATGGTGTTAGTCCTAGAAATGTCAGTTGATCCTGTGTAAGGCTACTGTTCTATAAGGCGCGCTGTTCTATAAGGCGCGCTGGTTCTACTAGGCTCGCTGTTCTATAAGGGCGCTGTTCTATAGGCCGCGCTGTGTCTATAGGCGCGCTGTTCTATAAGGCGCGCTGTTCCATAAGGCGCGCTGTTCCATAAGGCGCGCTGTTCCATAAGGCGCGCTGTTCCATAAGGCGGCGCTGTTCCATAAGGCGCCTGTTCCTCGGTCGCGCTGTTCCATAAGGCCGCGCTGTTCCATAAGGGCGCACTGTTCCATAAGGCGCATGTCCATAATGCGCACTGTTCCCATACGGCAAACACTGTTTTCCATAAGGCACACTGTTCTATCAGACCATATATACAAGAGAAGAACAAGACTTCCGGCTATAACATGAACACAGTTTCCATGGCACTCAACTATCAATAACCCATAAATTTTAACGTTTCATGTGGGGAAGGGAACCACATCCCTATAGATCCCACTGCAGTGTATTCACACTTAACTCGTCCAAGGTATACATCAACTTTATGTATTCACACAAATACACAAAGCATTAAAATCCAAATACATATAATATACTAAAAAGATTTGTGTAAATGGCACTTATGGAATGACGTTATAAAAATGTATATAAAAAGGTAGGTGGGGAGTCGGAAGTAAAGTTATCAGGTACCCTAGTTTAAGTACTTTAGAGTCCCAATAGTCCATGAGAATTTACAACCAAACACAAAGATAATGCTGACAGAGAGAGTCCAATTAAATTAACATGAATGGGGGATCGCAAATACCAATATATTTCTCAAAGGGTGCGTCCACCCTTCTGGAATCATGTAATTATGGATTTATAAAAGTAAGTTTTTTTTAAATTATTTTAATTTGGCTTTGAAGAGACAATGAACATTTTTTTTTCCCGAAATTTTCTTTTGTCTTTCTCTTTTTCCACCTATTTAATTGGGACTGTGGTCTCCTGTTTTTCAAGCTAAAGAATCTGTAAAATGTGCAGGCTGTCTGGGAGCATGTGCTATCTTCTAGCTATGGAATTCATGCAAATCGTTTTAGTATATTGGTGATTAACAGACATTTGTTGAGCATATGACCTTAATGTGTCTTATGTCCTATCAACGCTGATTACCTGTCTCTTAATTTGGCCTTCCAGGTGTCACAGACCTTATGAAGCACTGTTACCTGTCTGTTTGAGTTGTTCAGCGTAGCTCAGGCTAATCAACGCTGATGACCTTTTTTACCTGCCTCTTGAGTGTGCATTCAGCTGTGTCACAGGCCAATCATTGCTGATTAACCTGTCTCTTGATTGCCTTCAGCTGTATTAACAGACCTAATCAGCGCTGATAAAACCTGCTCTAGATTTGCATTCAGCTGTGTTACCGTCCGAATTAGCGCTGATTACCTGTCCCTTGATTGCATTGAAGTTGTGTTGCGGTGTAGGTTTTAGAATCACAGCACACACACACTCACATTAATAGGCTTTGTGCAGCCTTTCCAAACCAATTTCAAAGTTTTATACTTTCCCGTTCTAGGTCCGTTACACACCCTACTCTTCCACAAGATATATTGGTCTTGGCCTTTTCGGCATAATACATGTTGTGGGGAGCTTGATTGTAAATACGA
Source organism: Hymenochirus boettgeri (assembly GCA_019447015.1). Taxonomy (NCBI): domain Eukaryota; kingdom Metazoa; phylum Chordata; class Amphibia; order Anura; family Pipidae; genus Hymenochirus; species Hymenochirus boettgeri. Next base: position 73,441,665 of record CM033476.1, on the reverse strand, counting down.
ATTGTAATATTTTGACTTTGTTGATAAGTTTTTCATTCTATTTCTCAGGAGTTTATCAGAAAAAAACAACTGGAAGAGGAAAAATAGGAATAAAGCTTTGGTGCTTGAGTTAAATCGGCAAAAGAAGAGCCAAGAACACAGAGCCGGCTTCAAATTTTCTGAAACCTTGAAGTTTAATCAGTGAGTTCAATACCATGCCTGGTGTTTCCTGTATCTGCCCTGTGGCTTTTGCTTATTGTCAATTTCTTTACATTTTCAGGCTAAACGGATGAATTACGAGCTTCAGACAAAGTTTTCAACCTATGGAAATATCACTTAGTGCTATCAGAGGAAAATTATTTATGATGCCCCAGGTAAAAATTGTAATATTGAAAAGTTTTTTAGAAGAAGAGACTCTTATACTACTGTTATATAAAGACACAAAGTCTATTCCTTTTAGATCGTGTCTTACAACCATGGGGTGGAATTGAGAGTCTTGGTCCTGACACCGCGGGTGATAAAGGTCTGGTCTTGACACCAGCTGGGTGTAGGGGTCTTGTCGACACAGCTGGTTGATAGGGGGTCTTGGTCTGACCCATCGGGTGAGAGGGGGGTCTGGTCTGACACCCAGCGGGGTGATTAATAAGGGGGTCTTGGTCCTTACACCAGCGGGGTGAGATGGGGTCTTGGTTGACATCCAGCGTGGTGATAGAAGGTCTGGTCTGACCCCAGTGGGGGGATAGTAGGTCTTGGTCTGACACCAGTGGGGGGATAGTGGGTCTGGTCTGACACCAGTGGGGGGTGATAGGGGGTCTTGGGTCTGACACCCGTGGGGTGATAGGGGGTCCTTGGTCTGAACACCAGTGGGGGTGATAGGGGGTCTTGGTCTGACACCATGGGGTGATCGGGGGTCTTGGTTCTGCACCATTGGGGTGATAGGGGTCTTGCTGACCCAGCGGGTGATAGAAGTCTTGTTGGTCTTACACCAGTGGGGGTATAGTGGTCTTGGTCTGACACCATTGGGTGTGATAGGAGGTCTTGGTCTGACACATTGGGGTGATATGGGGTCTTGGTCTGACACCATGGGGGGTGGATAGGGGGTCTTGGTCTGACACCAGTGGGGTGCTAGGATGGGGTCCTTGGTCTGACACCAGTGTGGTGATAGGGGGTTTGGTCCTGCCCAGTGGGGTGATGGGGTCTTTTTGGCTGAACAGTGGGTGGATAGGGGGTCTTTGGTTGACACCAGTGGGGGTGGATAGGTGTAGTATATGTGTGTAATCTTTTTTACGGTGGAAAATACAATCTTACAGGAGGAAATAAGGAATAAGTTCCACTGTCGTATTGCCCAAAAAAGGAGCATGTCTGAAATTAGCAAACACCAATAAGGTATAGAGAGGTGCATCCACTGGTGGGATCCCCCAATCATTTTCTGCCCACCCCGAACTCAGAAAAGAACAGAACCTATCAATCAATGGTTGGAAATAAGTTCAAAATCTCTTTATTTATATGTGATACGTTATAATTAAGTTCCTATAGGCGCACTGTTCCCTAATGCGACGCTGGTTCCATAAGGCGCGCGTTCCATAAGCGCGCTGTTCAGGCTGCTCGCCATAAGCGCGCTGTTCCATAAGGCGCGGTGTTCCATAAGGCGGATCTGTTCCATAAGGAGCCGGTCATCAGCCTGTTTCCATAAGGCGCGCGCGTTCCATAAGGCACACTGTTCTATAAGGCACACTGTTACATAAGGCACGCTGTTACATAAGGCACGCTGTTCTATAAGGCGCGGTCCTAAGCCCTTCATAAGGCGCGCTGTTTCCATAAGGCGGCTGCTGTTCCAAAGGCGCGCTTCCATTAAGGCGCGGCTTCCATACGGCCTGTGCAAGCCGCTGTTCATAAGGCACCGCTGTCCATAGGCACGCTCTGTTTTTCCATAAGGCCAAGCTCTGTTCCCATAAGGCACGACTGTTACATAAGGCACACTGTTTCCATAAGGTGCGCACTGTTATCATAAGACCAATAAAAGAGAGAAGAAAAAGACTCCGGCTATTAACATGGAACCATTCCATAGGCTCAACTATCAATAACCCATAAAACTTTAAAGGTGTCATGTGGGGGAAGGGAACCACACCTATAGATCCCACTGAAACAAGTGTATTCACACGACTCGTCCCAAGGTATACACACTTGTATAGTCACACCAAATTACACACGCAGTAATACAAATAATAGAATATACTAAAAGATTTTTGGTAATGGGCACGTATGGAATGACGTTACTAAAAATGTATATAAAAAGGTAGGTGGGAGCTGGAGTAAAAAGTTTCAGGTTGAACCTAGTTTAAGTAAAATAGAAGTCCAATAGTCCATGGAGATGTAGTATCCAAACACAAAAGATAATGCTGGTACCAGAGAGTCAATAAATAACTGAATGGGGAGGGATCGCAACTATCCTAGATATAGACAAGGGTGCGTCCACCTTCTGGAAATAATGTAATTATTACATGTTAGTAAATAGATATTATAATAGATACTGATCTCACCATTCGCTCAATGCTGGCGTTCTACTACGGGAATCCGGGTATGATTAGGGATAATGAAGAGTGTCCGGCCTTTATACCAATCTCCACGGGGTTCCAGAGCTTTACAGTGAAATTAATCAATCGGTCCGTGCCACGATCGCGTGAGTACGTCCATTCACCGAGTCACGCCAGGCGAACTCACAAGTACACAGCACTATAAGAAAGGGGATATATGGTTACACTCCGCAGATCTCCACACTGCCACGCTACCACAACACGACGTCGTTTCGGGACTAGACTCCTTTCTTCGGGTCTGTTCTATAAGGCACACTGTTCATACACCTACGTGCTATCAGCACATTCTATAAGGCACACTGTTCTCTAAGGCCCTGCTGTAATCATAAGGCAGGCTGTTCCATAAGGCACTGTTCTATAAGCAACCTGTTACATTAAGGCACCTGTTACATAAGCACGCTTTACTATAGAGGTTCAACACGCTTGTCATATAAGGCACGCTGTTCATATAAGGCACGCTGTTCCTAAGGCACAAAGCTGTTCCATAAGCACGTTTATCAGCCGCTAATAGCATGTCCATAAGGCACACTGTTTCCATACGGCACACTGTTCTATAAGGCACACGTGTTTTTCGACTTCGAACAGTTTGTTGTTCATGGATATTTGGGATTTATAAGTAAGTTTTTTAAATTATTTAATTTGGCTTGAAAGAGACAAATGACAGTTTTTTCCTAATTTTCTTTGTCTTCTCCTTTATTCCACACCTATTTTTTTGGGACTGTGTCTCCGTTTTCAAGCTACAGAATCTGTAAATTGTGCAGGCTGTATGGGAAGAGTGTGCTTATCTTCTAGCTTGGAATTCATAAAGCGTTTTAGTTATTGGTGAATTAACAGACATTTTTTGAGCAATACTTTATATGTGTCTATGCCTAATCAAACCTGATTACCTGTACTCTATTGGCATTCAGCGGTTTGTCACAGGAACCTTCATGAGCACTGATTAAACCTGCCTTTTGAGCTTTGTTCAGCTGTATCTAAGGCCTAAATCAACGCTTCGCAGTACCGTCCCTTTATTGCATTCAGCTGTGTCACAGGCCTAATCAGTGCTGAGTACCGACTATTGAGTGCCTTCCAGCTGTATTACAGACCTAACCAGACGCTGATTACCTGCCCTCTTGAGTGCATTCAGATGTTGTCACAGCCTAATCTCGCTGATTACCTGTCTCCTAGATTGCATGCAGTCCTGTTTACAGTCCTAATTAGCGTCGATTACATGTCTTGATTGCATTAGAGTTGGTGTTGCACGTGTAGGTTTTTAAACTCACAGCACACCCACACACTCACTTAAAATAGAGCTTGTGCAGCCTTCAAACCAAATCAAAGTTTATACTTTCCCTTCAGTCTTTACACACCACACTCAGCCACAAGATTTGTCTGGCCTGTTTTTCTGCATATGACCTGGTTTGGGGGATTGATGTATGACTGACCAATTGTTAATATTTGACTTTTGTTGATAGGTTTCTTAGCCCCCTGTGTATCGTACCAATGTAAGGGTTAACATGTACTGTACCATTATAGCCCTGTTTGTTGTTGTTATCTACCACGGTAAGGCGTTAACTGTACGGTACCATAGCCCTGTTGGTATCTTACCGCTGTAAGCGTGAAAACTGACTTTTGTACCACTAGGCCCTGTATTGTAGATCTTTACCGCTCGTCAGGGGTAACTGTACTTCTACCAAGCCCTGTGTATCTTACCACTGTAGGGAATGTACTGTTAGCATAGAGCCCTGTGTAATCTTACCTCTGTAAGGGTAACTTTACTGTACCATAGCCCTGTATACTTACTTCCGCTGTAAGGGTATTGTACTGTTTGACCACTCCTCTCGTAGTTACCACTGTAACGGGTTAATGTCTTACCATTCCTTGGGATCTTCCGTAAGGGTAACTGTACTGTAACCTAGACATTGTGTATATCTTACCAGCTGGTAAGGAGGTAACTGTACTGCTAACATAGCCCTGTGTGTCTTACCGCTGTAAGGGTAACTGTACTGGTACCAACTGTGCCCTTAGTATACGTATACCCTACTACGCTGTTAAGGGTCTTACTGTACCAGAGCCGTTTCCCAAGTACAGTAACAGCTTAAGGTTAGATATACAGGGCTATGGCTACCAGTACAGTTACCCTTACAGCGGTAAGATATACAGGGCTCATTTAGTAAGTACGTTACCCTTCCATCGCCCTGTATATCTCTTACCCGCTGGTAAGGGATAACGGTCTGACAATAGCCCTGTGTCCTTACCACTGTAAGGGTAACTGTACTGTAAGCATAGCCACTGAATTATCTACCCGGAAAGGAACCTGTAACTGTAACCATATGCCCTGTAAATTTATCCACCGCTGTAAGGGTACTGTACTGTACCATAGCCCTGTTATCTTACCACTATAGGGTAACTGTACTGTACCATACCCTGATATCTTACCCAACTGTAAGGGCACCTGTACTGTACCATAGCCTGTATATCTTTACCCTTGCTGTAAGGGTAAACGACTGTACCATAGACCCTGTATATCTTACCGCTGTAGTGTAACTGTACTGTACAAATAGACTGTATATCTTACCACACTGTAAGTGGTACTGTACTGACAATAGCCTGTGTATCTTACCCACTGTAAGGGTTAAATGTACAGGGGACCATACCCTGGGTTCTGTACCACTGTAGGGTAACTGGTACTGTACAATAGCCCTGGGTATTTACCTCTGTAGGGTAACTGTACTGTACCATACCCTGTGGTATCTTACACTGTAAGGTAACCTGTATCTGTACGCAAATAGCCCTGTATATCTTAGCCGTGTAAGGGTAACTGTACTGTTATCATTGCCCTGTATATCTATACCGCTGTAGGGGTAACTGTACTGTATCAATGCCTGTGATCTTACCACGTAAGTGGAACCTGTACTGTACAATAGCCCGTGTATTCCTTACCACTGTAAGTGGTAGTCGTTATCTTACCACTTAGCCCTGTTACTTAATCTTACCGCTGTAAGGAACCTGTACTGTAACAATAGCCCTGTGTATCTTAACCGCCTGTAGGGTAACTGTACTGTCCATAGCCCTGTATATCTTCCCCACGTAAGGGTAACTGTACGTACCAAGCCCTGGTATCTTACCACTGTAAGGGTAAACTGTACTGTACCATAGGCCCTGTGGTATCTTACCACTGTAGGGAGTGTACTGTACAAAGCCATGTTATCTTCCACGTAAGGGTAACTGTAACTGTAAAGATACCGGTGTATCTACCACGTGTTAAGGGAACCTGTACTGTACACATAGCCCTGTGTAATCTTAACCACTGTAAGGGTAACTGTACATGTAACATAGCCCTGTGATCTTACCACTTAAGGCGTAAGGTAACTGTACCATAGCCCTGTGTATCTTACCACTGTAAGGGTAAGTGTACTGTACAATAGCCCTGTGTATCTTACCACTGTAAGGGTAACTGTACTGTACAATAGCCCTGTGTAATCTTACCCCACTGAGGGTAACTGTATCTGTACTAGCCCTGGGTATCTTACCACTGTAAGGTAAGTTAAACTGTACAATAGCCCTGTGTATCTTACCACTGTAAAGGTAACTGTACTGTACAATAGCCTGTGTATTTACCACTGTAAAAAGGGTAAATGTTTCGGTACCATAGACCTCTGTGTATCTTACCAGTGAGGGGTAAGTGTTACTGTCAAGTAGCCCTGTGTATCTTACCGCTGTAAGGGTAACTGTACTGTACCATAGCCCTGTTATCTTACCGCTGTAAGGGTAACTGTACTGCTACCATAGCCCTGTGTATCTTAACGCTGTAACAGCGATAACTTGTACTGTACCATAGCCCTGTATCCTGCTACCTGAACTGCTGCGCGTGGCGAGTGGGGGGCGCCTGTCTCGCTGGGTGACGGTGTCATACAGCCTCAGTGTCCACAACTTGTTACTACGCTGTAAGGGAAAACCTGTACTGTACCATAGTCCCTTAGCCCTGTGTCTTACCGCTTTTAAGGGTAAGCTGTACTGATACTATAGCCCTGTGTAAATCCTTACTTAACCTGAAGGGTAAACGTAACTTACCATAGCCCTGGTATCTTCCCACTGTAAGGGAAATGATTACTTGTACCATAGACCTGTGTGTTACCTTACCGCTGTAAGGGTACTGTATGTAACCATATCCCTGTGTGATCTTTACCACTGTAAGGGTAACTGTTACTGTACCATAAGCCCTGTGTATCTTACGCTGTAAAAGGTAACTGTAACTGTACCAAGCCCTGTGTATCCTTACCGCTTTTTGTATCCTGAGGTAACTGTATGTACCATAGCCTGTGTACTACTATACCGCTGTAATGGGTCCTTTGTACTGTACACTAGCCCGTGTATCTTACCACTGTAAGGGGAATACTGTACTGTACCAAAAGCCATGTTATCTTACGCTGTAAGGGTACTGTACTGTAACCATAAGCCCTGTGGTACTCTACCACTGTAAGGGTAACTGTACGTACCATAGCCCTGTGTATCTGTAACCGCTGTTACGGGTAACTGTATGCTGTAACTAGGACCACTGTGTACTTACCCGCTGTAAGGGTAACTGTACTGTACCATAGCCCTGTGGTATCTTACACACTGTAAAGGGTAACTGTACGTAACGCTAGCCCTGTGTATCTTACCGCTTAAGGGTAACTGTACTGTACAATAGCCTGTGTATTTAATTAACCGCTGTAAGGGTAAACGTAACTTACATATGCCCGGTACTTACCGCGATGTAGGGTAACGTAGCTGACCATAGCCCTGTGTATCTACCGCTGTAAGGGAACTTACTGTAACCATAGCCCGTGTATCTTACGCTGTAAAGGTAACTGTACTGTACCATAGCCCTGTGTATCTTACTACTGCTGTAAGGGGTTAACTGTACGTACCATAGCCCTTGTGTATCTTACCGCTGTAAAGGGAACCTGTCCTGTAGCAATAGCACCTGTTTATTTATACGCTTGTAAGGTAACTGTACTGTACCTGCCCTGTGTACTACCACTGTAAGGGAACGGTTACTGTACCATAGCCCTTGTATCTTACCACTGTAGGGAAACTGTACTATACATAGCCATGGTAATCTACTTACCGCTGTAAGGGTAACGTACTTGTACAATAGTCCAGTGTAACTATCTTACCGCTGTAAGGGTAACTGTACTGTACCAAGGCCCTGTGTATCTTACCGCTGAAGGGTAACTGTACTTACCATAGCCACTGTTTATCTTAACGCGCTGTACGCAGGGGTAACTGGTACTGACCATAGCCCTGTGTATCTTACGCTGTAAAGTAACTGTACTGTACTCATAGCCCTGTGTATCTTACCGCTGTAAGGGTAACTGTACTGTACCATAGCCCTGTGTATCTTACCCGTAAGGGGACCTGTACTTACAATAGCCTCTGTGTAATCTTACCGCTGTAAGGGAACTGTACTGTAACCATAGCCCCTGGTGTATCTAACCACTGTAAGGGTAACTGTACTGTTACATAGTCCCTGTGTACTAAAGCTGTAAGGGCACCCTGTACTGTACCCATAGCCCTGTTATCTTTACCGCCCTTGTAAGGGTAAAACTGTACTGCTACATAAGCCCGTGTCTTACGCTTATTGTAAGGGTAACTGTACTGTACAATAGCCCTGTGTATCTTAACCGCTGTAAGTGTTACTGTACATGACCCTGTGTATCTTACGGCTGTAAAGGTTACTGTCAATCAGCCCTGTGTAATTTAAGGCTGTTACTGTTACTGTACAATGCCCGGTATTTACTTACGGCTGTAAGGTTACTGTACAATAGCCCTGTGTATCTTACTCCGCTGTAAGGTTACTGTCAATAGCCCTGTGTCTCTTACGGCTGTAAGGGTTATCGTAGCAAAGCCCCTGTGTATCTCTACTGCTGTAAGTGTTACTGTACAATCCAGCCCTGTGTATCTTACGGCTGTAAAGGGTTACTGGTACAAGTAGCCCTGTGTATCTACCGCTGTAAGGGTACTGTACAATAGTCCCTGTCTCTGTGTAGGTGTACAATATGCCCTGTAATCTTAGGTGTTACTTGTACAATAGCCATGGTGTATCTTACCGCTGTAAAGTGTTACTGACACATATGCCCGGTGTATCTTACCGCTGTAGTTTACTGTACAGCCCTGTGTTATCTTCCGCTCGTAAGTGGTTAACTGTACACATAGCCCGGATGGTATCTTACCGCTGTAAGAGGTTACTACCAATGCGGCTGTATCTTACCGCTGTAAGTGTTACTGTCAATCAGCCCTGTGTTTCTTACCGCTGTAAGTTTTACTGTATACAACAGCCCTGTGTATCTTACCGACTGTAAGTGTAATACTGTACAAACAGGCCTGTGATCTTACCGCTGTAAGTGTTACGTAACAATAGCCCTGTGTATCTTAACGCGTAAGGTTTACTGTACAATAGCCTGTGTATCGTACAGCTGTAGTGTTTACTGTACCAATAGCCTGTGTATCTTCAGCTGTAAGTGTTACTGTACAATAGCCCTGTGTATCTTCAGCTTGCTAGTGTTACTGTCTGTAACAAACAGCCCGTGTTTCTACTGTCTACCCGCTAATGGTACTGACTGTACAACAGCCGTGTATCTTACCGCTGTGATTACTGTACACTAGTGGTTCCACGTGGGTTAGTACAAAGCCTGTGTATCTTACTGCTGCTAAGGGTTCCTGTACAAAGCCCGTGTGTATCTTACCGCTGTAAGGGTTTACTGTACAACAGCCTTGTTTATCTTACCCGCGTAAGGGTGTATCTGTACAATTAGCCCTGTGTATCTTACCGCTGTAAGTGTTAATTACTGTACAACAGCCTGTTTCTTAGCTTCCTGTGTAAGTGTTTACTGTACAAAAAAACTCGTGTATCTTCGCGTGAAGTGTTACTGTACAACAGCCACTGTGCTATCTTACTGCTGACAGTGTTACTTGTACAAAAGCCCTGTGATCTTACTGCTGTAAGTGTTACTGTACAAATGAGCCCCTGTGGTATACGTACCGCTGTAAAGTGGTTTTTTTTATGTACAAAGCCCCTGTGTATCTACCGCGAGAAATGGTAACTTACTGTACAATACCTGTGTTCTTACCCACTTGTAAAACGGGGTTAGTGTACAATTAGCCCTGTGTATCTTACCACTGTAAGGGTTACTGGTACAATCGCCCTGTGTATCTTACAAGCTGTAAGGGTTACGTACAATAGCCCTGTGTTCTTCTGCTGTTAAGGGTTACTGTACAATAGCCACTGTTTATTCTTACTTGCCTGTAAGGGGTTACGTAATAGCCTGGCTTACTGAAGGTTATAGTACATAAGCCCTGGTATCTTACCACTGTGGGTTACTGTACAATAGCCCTGTGTATCTTACCCGGCTGTAAGGGGTACTGTACAAACCTGTGATACTTACGGCTGTAAGGGTTACTGTACAACATCCTGTGGGTTCTCTAACCGCTGTAAGGGTTTACTGTACAATAGTCCCTGTGTATCTTACGGTGTAGGCGTTTACTGTACAACCCTTGTTCTACCTAAGTGTTGTCATACCCGGTATCACGGCTGTAAAGGGTTACTTACATAGCCCTGTGTATCCTTACCCGGCTGTAAGGGTTCCTGGTACAACAGCCCTGTGATTCGTCCGCTGTAGGGTTACTGTACAATAGCCCTGTGTACTTTACCACTGTAATGTTACGTACCACAGCCTCGGTATCTTACCGCTGTAAGGGTTACTGTACAATAGCCCTGTGTACTTACAGCTGTAAGGGTTACTGTACAATGCCCCTGTGTATCTTACAGTGCTAAGGTTACGTACAATGCCTGTGTTTTACAGCTGTAAGGGTTACTGTACATAGCCCTGTGTATCTTACGGCTGTAGGGATACTGTACAATAGCCCTGTGTATCTTACTGCTGTAAGGTTACTGTACAATAGCCGTGTATCTTATGTTGTAGGTGTTACTGTACAACAGCCCTGTGTATCTTAAGCGTAAGTGTACTGTACAAGCCCTGTGATCTTACCGCTGTAAGTGTTACTGTAACAACAGCCCTGTGTATTTATAGCTGTTAAGTGTTACTGTACAACAGCCCTGTGTATCTTACAGCTGTAAGGGTTACTGTACAATAGCCCGTGTATCTTACCGCCGTAAGGTTACTGTGTACAATAGCCCTGTGTATCTTACCGCGCCATTAGGTTACTGTTACAATAGCCCTGTGTATCTTACCGGCTGTAAGATTACTGTAAATAGCCCTGTGTATCTTACCGCTGTAAGAGGTTACTGTACAAAGCCCTGTGTATCTTACCGGTAAGTGGTTACTGTACAATAGCCCTGTGTATCTTTACAGCTGTAAGGGTTACTGTACAATAGCCCTTGTATCTTACAGCTGTAAGGGTTACCTGTACACATAGCCCTGTGTATCTAGCTGTAAGGGTTACTGTACAATAGCCCTGTGTATCTTACAGCTGTAAGGTTTACTGTACACTAGCCCTGTGTATCTTACGGCTGTAAGGGTTACTGTACAAAAGCCCTGTGTATCTTACAGCTGTAAGGGTTACTGTACAATAGCCCTGTGTATCTTACAGCTGTAAGGGTTACTGTACAACAGCCCGGTATATCTTACGGCTGTAAGTGTACTGTACAACAGCCCTGTGTATCTTACCGCTGTAAGGGTTACTGTACAATAGCCCTGTGTATCTTACATGCTGTAAGGGTTACTGTACAATAGCCCTGTGTATCTTACTGCTGTAAGGGTTACTGTACAATAGCCCTGTGTATCTTACTGCTGTAAGGGTTACTGTACAATAGCCCTGTGTATCTTACTGTTGTAAGGTTACTGTACACAGCCCTGTGTATCTTACCGCTGTAAGTGTTAACTGTACAATAGCCCTGTGTATCTTACAGCTGTAAGTGTTACTGTACAACAGCCCTGTGTATCTTACAGCTGTAAGTGTTACTGTATCAACAGCCCTGTGTATCTTACAGCTGTAAGGGTTACTGTACAATAGCCCTGTGTATCTTACTGCTGTAAGGGTTACTGTACAATAGCCCTGTGTATCTTACAGCTGTAAGGGTTACTGTACAATAGCCCTGTGTATTTACGCTGAAGGGTTATGTACAATAGCCTGTGTATCTTACTGGTAAGGGTTACTGTACAATAGCCCTGTGTACTACTGTGAAGGCTGTACAACACCCTGTGTATCTTACCGCTGTAAGTGTTACTGTACAACAGCCCGTGTATCTTACACTGTAAGGTTACTGTACACAGCCCTGTGTACTTACAGCTGTAAGGGTTACTGTCAATAGCCTGTGTATCTTACTACTTGTGAGGGTTACTGTAAAATAGCCCCTGTGTATCTTACATGCTGAAGGGTTCTGTCAATAGCCCTGTGTATCTAATGCTGTAGGGTTACTGTACAATAGCCCTGTGTATCTTACGCTGTAAGGGTTATGTACAATAGCCTGTGTATCTTACGTGGCACCAGCGTGTTCACGTAGTGTACTGTACAATAGCCCTGTGTATCTTACCGCTGTATGTAAGTGTTCTGTACAACAGCCCTGTGTATCTTAAGCTGTAAGTGTTACTGTACAACCAGCCCTGTGTATACTTACAGCTGTAAGGTTACTGTACAATAGCCCTGTGTTGGATCTTACCGTACCCTGATAAGTGTTACTGTACAATAGCCCTGTGTATCTTACCGCCATAAGTGTTACTGTACAATAGCCCTGTGTATCTTACGCTGTAAGAGTTACTGTACAATAGCCCTGTGTATCTTACCGCTGTAAGAGTTACTGTACAATAGCCTGTGGATTCTTTTACCGCTGTAAGGGTTACTGTCAATAGCCCTGGTATCTTACAGCTGTAAGGGTTACTGTAACCATAGCCCTGTGTATCTTACACTGTAAGGGTTACTGTACAATAGCCCTGTGTATCTTACCGCTGTAAGGTTACTGTACAATAGCCCTGTGTATCTTAACCGCTGTAAGGGTTACTGTACAATAGCCCTGTGTATCTTACGGCTGTAAGGGTTACTGTACAATAGCCCTGTGTATCTTACAGCTGTAAGGGTTACTGTACAATAGCCCTGTGTATCTTACAGCATGTAATGTTACTGTACAAAACAGCCCTGTATATCTTACGCTGTAGGGTTACTGTACAATAGCCCTGTGTATCTTACCGCTGTAAGGGTTACTGTACAACAGCCCTGTGTATCTTACCGCCGTAGGTACTGTACTGTACAAGCCCTGTTTATCTTACCGTGTAGGTTATGACCAAAGCCTGTGTATCTTACGCGTAAGGGTTACTGTACAGGCCCTGTGTATCTTACGGCTGTAGTGTTACTGTACAACGCCCTGGTGTAATCTTACGGCTGTAAGGGTTACTGTACAATAGCCCTGTGTATCTTACTGCTGTAAGTGTTACTGTACAATAGCCCTGTGTATCTTACGGCTGTAAGGGTTACTGTACAATAGCCCTGTGTATCTTACTGCTGTAAGTGTTACTGTACAATAGCCCTGTGTATCTTACGGCTGTAGGTTTACGTACAATAGCCCCTTGGGTATCTTACCGCGTTGTAAAGGGCTACTGTACAATAGCCCTGTGTATCTTCACTGCTGTAAGGGTTACTGTACAATAGCCCTCTGTTCAATGGTATACCTTACCGCTGTGAAGTGTTACTGTACATAGCCCTGTGTATCTTACTGCTGTAAGTGTTACTGTACAACAGCCCTGTGTATCTTACTGCTGTAAGTGTTACTGTACACAGCCCTGTGTATCTTACTGCTGTAAGTGTTACGTACAAAGCCTGTTGTATCTACTGCTGTAAGGTTTACTGTACAAAGCCCTGTGTATCTTACCGCTGTAAGTGGTACTGTACAATAGCCCGTGTATCTTTACCGCTGTAATGTATGTTACTGTAAATAGCCTGTTACTACACTGTAAGGGTTACTGTACAATAGCCCTGTGTATCTTACCGCTGTAAGGGTTACTGTACAATAGCCCTGTGTATCTTACCGCTGTAAGTGTTACTGTACAACAGCCCTGTGTATCTTACCGCTGAATGGAACTGTACTGTAACAAAGCCCTGTGAACTTACCCACTGTAAGGGTACTGTACAATAGCCCGCTTTATCTTACTGCCTGTAAGGGTTTACTGTACAATAAGCCCTGTGTATCTTACCAGCTGTAAGGGTTACTGTACAATAGGCCCTGTTTGTATCTTACGGCTGTAAGGGTTACTGTACCAATAGCCCTGTGTATCTTACGCTGTAAGGGGTTACTGTACAACTAGCCCTGTTTATCTTACCGCTGTGGGTTACTGTACATAGCCCTGTGTATCTTACGCTGTAAGGTTACTGTACTAGCCCTGTGTATCTTACGGCTGTAGGTTACTGTACAAAGCCGGTATCTTACCTGTAGGGTTACTGTACATAGCCTGTGTATTTTGCTTAAGGGTTTACTGTACAATAGCCCTGCTGTATCTTACTGCTTGTAAGGGTTATGTACAATAGCCCTGTGTATGTTAAGCGTGTAAGGGTTACTGTACAATAGCCCTGTGTATCTTACAGCGAAGGGTTACTGTACAATAGCCCTGTGTATCTTACAGCTGTAAGGGTTACTGTACAATAGCCCTGTGTATCTTACTGCTGTAAGGGTTACTGTACCAAAGCCCTGTTATCTTACGCTGTAAGGGTTACTGTACAATAGCCCTGTGTATTTTAATGCTGAAGGGTTACTGTACAATAGCCCTGTGTATCTATGCGTGTAAGGGTTACTGTACAAGCCCTGTGTATCTTACCTGCTGTATGTAGGTTACTGTACAACAAGCCCTGTGTATCTTACGGCTGTAAGTGTTACTGTACAATAGCCCTGTGTATCTTACGCTGTAAGTGTTACTGTACAACAGCCCTGTGTATCTTACAGCTGTAAGTGTTACTGTACAACAGCCCTGTGTATCTTACAGCTGTAAGGGTTACTGTACATAGCCCTGTGTATCTTACCGCTGTAAGTGTTACTGTACAATAGCCCTGTGTATCTTACCGCCATAAGTGTTACTGTACAATAGCCCTGTGTATCTTAACCGCTGTAAGAGTTACTGTACAATAGCCCTGTGTATCTTACCGCCATAAGTGTTACTGTACAATAGCCCTGTGTATCTTACCGCTGTAAGAGTTACTGTACAATAGCCCTGTGTATCTTAACGGCTGTAAGTTACTGTACAATAGCCCTGTGTATCTTTACCGCTTAGGGTTACTGTACAATAGCCCGTGGATCTTACAGCTGTCAGGGTATGTACAATAGCCCTGTGTATCTTCAGCGTAAGGGTTACTGTACAATAGCCCTGTGTATCTTACGGCTGTAAGGGTTACTGTACAATAGCCCTGTGTATCTTACAGTGTTCTGTAAGGGTTACTGTACAATAGCCCTGTGTATCTACGGCTGTAAGGGTTACTGTACAAAATAGCCTGGTATCTTACAGCTGTAAGGGTTACTGTACACATAGCCCTGTGTATCTACAGCTGTAAGGGTTACTGTACAATAGCCCTGTGTATCTTACCGCTGTAAGGGTTCTGTACAACAGCCCGTGTGATCTTAGGCTGTAAGGTTACTGTACAATAGCCCTTGGATCGTACTATAAGTGTTTTCTAGGGTTACTGTACAACAGCCCTGTGTATCTTACGGCTGTAAAAGTGGTTACTGTACAACTAGCCCCTGTTGTATCTTACGATGTAAGGGTTACTGTACAATAGCCCTGTGTATCTTACGGCTGTAAGGGTTTGTACAACAAGCCCTGTGTATCTACGGCTGTAAGGAGTTACTGTACAATGAGCCCTGTGATCTTAACCGCTTGTAAGGGTTACTGTACAATAGCCCTGTGGATTTACCGCCTACGGTTTGTACAGCCCGTGTATCTTACGGCTGTAAGGTTACTGTACAAAGCCCTGTGTATCTTACGCTGTAAGGGTTACTGTACATATAGCCCTGTGTATCTTACCGCGGTAAGGGTTACTGTACAATAGCCCTGTGTATCTTACCGCTGTAAGGTTACTGTACAACAGCCCTGTGTATCGTTTACCGCTGTAAGGGTTACTGTACAACAGCCCTGTGTATCTTAGGCTGTAAGGTTACTGTACAATGCCCTGTGTATCTTACCGCCATAAGTGTTTACTGTAAACAGCCCTGTGTATCTTACCGCGTGTAAGGTACTGTACTGTACCATAGCCCTGTGTATCTTACGGCTGTAAGGGTTTACTGTACATAGCCCTGTGTACTTCTTAACGGCTGTAAGGTTACTGTACAATAGCCTGTGTATCTTAGGCTGTAAGGGTTACTGTACAATAGCCCTGTGTATCTTCCGGCGGTTAGTGTTACTGTACATAGCCCTGTGTATCTTAACGGCTGTAAGGGTACTGTACAATAGCCCTGTGTATCTTACGGCTGTAGGGTTATTGCTACAATAGCCCTGTGTAATCTTACGGATGTTAAGTGTTACTGTACATATGCCCTGTGTATCTTACGGCTGTAAGGGTTACTGACAATGCCCTGTGTATCTTGTGGCTATAAGGGTACTGATACCATAGCCCGTAGT
Source organism: Hymenochirus boettgeri (assembly GCA_019447015.1). Classification (NCBI taxonomy): domain Eukaryota; kingdom Metazoa; phylum Chordata; class Amphibia; order Anura; family Pipidae; genus Hymenochirus; species Hymenochirus boettgeri. The sequence goes on along the minus strand of CM033476.1, from coordinate 73,425,512 downwards.
ATCTTACCGCTGTATGTTCTGTACAATAGCCTGTGAAATCTAACGCTGTACAGTGTTTACTGGTACAATGCCCTGTGTATCTTACGCTGTAAGGTTACTGTACAATAGCCCTGTTTATCTTACACCGCTGTAAGTGTTACTGTAGCAATATCCCGTGTGTATCTTACGCTGTAAGTGGTTATGTACCATAGCCCTGTGTATCTTACCGCTGGTAAGTGTTACTGTCAATAGCCCTGTTGTTACTTACAGTCTGTAAGGGTTACTGTACTATAGCCCTGTGTATCTTACAGCTGTAGTGTTACTGTACAAAGGCCATGTTGTAATTACCGCTGAAGTGTTACTGTCACAATAGACCCTGTGAATCTTACGGCCTTTTGTAAGGGTTACGTACAATAGCCCTTGTATAGCTTACGGCTGTAAGGGTTACTGTACATAGCCCTGTGTATCTCTACGGGCTGTAATGGTTAATCGGTACAATAGCCCTGTGTATCTTACAGTGTAAGGTTTTACTGTACAATAGCCCCGTGTATCTTACGGCTGTAAGGGTTACGTACACAATAGCCCTGTGGATCTTACGCTGTAAGTTTACTACAATAGCCCTGTGTATCTTTACGGCTGTAAGGGTTACTGTACAATAGCCCTGTATCTTACAGCTGAAGGGTTACTGTACAATAGCCCTGTGTATTACGGCTTGTAAGGGTACTGTACAGTAGCCCGTGTGTATGCTTACAGCTTATAGGGTTACTGTACAATAGCCCTGTGTATTCTTACGGCTGTAAGGGTTTACTGTACCAATAGCCACCTGGTGATCTTACGGCTGTAAGGGTTACTGTACAAAGCCTCTGTTTATCTTACGGCTGTAAGGGTTACTGTACACTAGCCCTGTGTTCTTACATCAGCTAAAGTGTTAATGGTACAATAGCCCTGGTAATCTTACGGCTGTAAGGGTTACGGTACAATAGCCCCTGTGTATTTACGCTGTAAGTGTAGTTACTGTACAACAGCCACTGTGTTTATATAAGCTTACTAACCCTGTAAGGGTTAACTGATAAAATAGCCATGTGTGATCTTAACAGCTGTAAGGGTTACCTGTACAATAGCCCTGTTTATCTACGGCTGTAAGGGTTACTGTACATAGCCCTGTGTATCTTACCGCGTAAGTGTTACTGTATACATAGACCCGTGTTCTTACGGGATCCTGTAGGGTTAATGTACAATAGCCCTGCTGTTCTACGGCGTTGTAAAGGTTAATGTACAATAGCCCTGTGTTATCTTACCCCCCACTGTAAGGTTACTGTAAAAGCCTGTGTATCTTACCGCTTTAAGGGTTACTGACTATAGCCATGGTATTTACGGCTGTAAGGGTTACTGTACAATAGCCCTGTTGTATTACATACCGCTGTACGGGTTACTGTACTATATCCCTGTGTATCTTAGCTGTAAGTGTCCTGTATCCATAGCCCTGTGTATCTTACCGCTGTAAGGGTACTGTTCGCCAATACGCCCTGTGTATCTTAGGCGTAAGTTTATGTAAGCATAGCCCTGTGTAATCTTTAAAACGGTGTAAGGGTTACTGTCACAAAGCCTGTGTATCTTAATGGCTTATAAGGGTTACTGTCAATAGCCCTGTGTATCGTTACGCTGTAGGTTACTGACACAGCCTTGTATCTTACCCGCTGTACAGTGTACTGTCCATGCCCTGCCTCTAGCTTCTGCTGTAAGGGTTACGTACAATTAGCCCTGTGTGTATCGTCGCTGTAAGTGTTACCTGTACACTACCCTGTTGTATCTTTACGCGTTGTAAGGGTTACTGGACAATAGCCCTGTTGTATCTTACAGCTGTAGAGGTTACTGTACAAAGCCCTGTGTATTCTTAGGCTTAAGGGTTACTGTTACACATAGCCCTGTTGTATTACCGCTGTAAGTGTTTACTGTACAAAGCCCTGTGTATATTACCGCTGTAAGGGTTTATTACTAGCCTGGGTATCTTACTGCTGTAAGGGTTACTGTACAATAGCCCTTGTGTATTACGGCTGTAAGGGTACTGTAACAATAGCCCTGTGTATATTTACCGCTGTAAGTGGTTCTGTACAATAGCCCTGTGTATCTTACGGCGTAAGGGTTAATGTTGTACAATAGCCCGTGTATCTTACGGCTGTAAAGGTACTGATAATAGCCCTGTGTTATCTTACCGCGGTAAGGGTTACTGTACAATAGCCCTGTGTATCTTACCGCTTGTAAGGGTTACTGTACTATAGCCCTGTGTAATCTTACGGCTGTAAGGGTTTACGTACAATTAGCCCTGTGTATCTTACGCTGTGTTAGGGTTACTGTACTATAGCCTGTGATAGTACACGCTTGTAAGTGTTACTGTACCATGCCCTGTGTATCTTACCGCTGTAAGTGTATACGTACCATAGCGCTGTGTATCTTACGGCTGTAAGGTTACTGTACAATGCCCTGTGTATCTTACCGCGTAAGGGTTACTGGACTATAGCCACCTGTGTATCTTACGGCTGTAAGGGTTACTGTCATAGCCTGTGTTATCTACCGGCTGTAAGTGTTACTGTACAATAGCCCTGTGTATCTTACCGCTGTAAGTGTTACTGTAACAATAGCCGTGTATCTTACCGATTGTAAGTGGTTACTGTACAATGCCCTGTGTATCTTACAGCTGTAAGGGTTACTGTACAACAGCCCTGTTATTCTTACCGCTGTAAGGGTACTGTACAATAGCCGTGTATCTTACCGCTGTAAGTGTTACGTAAAATAGCCCGTGTTATCCAGCTGTGTAAGGTATTACTGTACACAGCCCGTGATATCTTACCGCTGTGTAAGTGTTACTGTACAATAGCCCTGTGTATCTTACAGCTGTAAGTGTTACTGTACAATAGCCCTGTGTATCTTACAGCTGTAAGTGTTACTGTACAACAGCACTGTGTATCTTACCGCTGTAAGGGTTACTGTAAAACAGGCCTGAGTAGAGTGAAGAGGAAGATTTCCAGACAACAGAGCATTCAGATGGTCAAATCTCTTGTTATCTCTCTGCAAACAGAATAGAATGTGAATTAGGGGGGAGGATTGGACTGGATTGATGAGACATAAGTGTTTTCCTTTCAACATGTCTGGGATTTTTAAAGTTTTTTAAACTCGCTTCTGGAATGGTTATACAGATGGCTTAGCTGTTCACAATATTTATAGATGGATTTAACATACCCTTGTGCCATGCTCTAGTTAACAGCTGTGTGGTGGCCAAAGGCTTAACTGAAACTTAAAACTGCCCAGACACAGGCGAACTTCCATCACAAATTCACATCAAATTCCATTGGATTCCCAAGTGTGAATTGTGGAATTCCCAAATAAAAAAAAGCCATGATGTTCCATTATATTTGTTACAACAGAGTGATGATTAGATGAAGCCCACACACAGTTGCGATGTTATGGCTCCCTCTCCTCTAGTAAAGCATGTAGTAACCAGAGTAACCCTGCAAGGAAATTTTGGGCATTCTGGAGCAATAGGAACTAATCTGTAGTACAAGAGTTGCTGAATATCGCCCATGTGTAAAAGGAGAAAATCCCCCCCCCCCCACACAACCTGAGAGATTTGGACTAACCTGAAATGCTGCCTGATGGTCTGTTAACCCTTATTCTGCTTCCTTCCATTAGTAGCTGTCAGTCATGGATGTAACAGATGACAATCACAGCCATGACTGGGATGGTACTTCCTAGCTGCCTCTGAGCATGTGCAGCTTGTAAAAGAGCTTGGAGAGAGGAGGAAGAACATTTTAAGAGGGCAGTGGGAAGAGAAGAACATTCATTGTGAAAAGATATCTTAACTGGGGAATATTGTACATTTACACACACACACTTTTTTTAATTTATTTATTTATTCATTTGAAGGGTGAAAATACCTTTAACATATCATGGATTAAAGAAAATGTGGATAATAAGTTGATATCTTTTAATATGGGCTAAACAGTTCATTTTACAGACAAGCTTCACAGAGAGACATTCTCTCTTCCTCGGTCAAGCAGTACTAAGACACACAGGGTACAGCACCTCTTTAAAGGTGATAGAGAGTTACAAACTTTTTTTTGGAAATCCTATTATGTTGGAAATAAAACAAGGATAAGCTACAGTTTTCGACTAAAGTCTTGTCGTTGTGTACAAATAGACCTGAAGTGCCGCTTAACAATATTCTAATGCCAGATTTTGTTTCAAGAAATGGTCATTACCCCAAACAGTTTTTGTAAAATGTTTCAACGCAAAACGAAACTAACAAAAAGTATTCTAATATTCACAGCTTGTGTAAAGCCCATTGAGTCAATTTTTGCAAAGAATAAGTGTTGTGCCTTGTCATATGGGCTTCACCTGGTGACTATAATGGATCAATTAGGTGTCAGGTGTGTATAAAAAGAACCCAGTACACTAGACCTTCACATCAACTGCCAAACAGACCTCAGCAAACATACCTAAGATTCACCCTGAGACTAAAGTGTTGATTATCAAGAGGCTGAAGACACAATCCACTTGCAATGGTGGCACCTTCAATGTCTCTCAACGTCAAGTTCAGAGGATAAGAAAAGATTTGAAGAGACTGGAGAAGTTTTTGACAAGCCCAGGTCAGGCAGACCCGCAAGACAACTGCTCGAGAGGACCGTTGTTTGGCTCGAAAATCCAAGGCAAGCCCATTTTCAACTGCAGCAATTCATCTTCTGTTGAATGGACCTGGCAAACCCAGTTGCAAGGTCCATGTCCTGGCAACTGGGTTTATTTTCATGCATTTTTATAGTGTGTCTGTGGTTATTCATTCTCTGGCTTAATTCTTGTCCAGTTTCCCCGATATAACACGCACTGGGACACTTGTTACCTGGATCATGTAAAACTACATTCCTGGATGCGCAGCAGTATGATCCTTTAATGGTGAAGGTGCCTTTATCGTGTGGAATGTTGGTTGATTCATTGATAGGATGATAGTTTAATTTCTTTTTATTGCATGGTTGGGTCCCTGTGTGTCTTAGTACTGCTGCGACCTGAGGAAGAGAGAAGTGTCTCTTCTAAAGACTTGTCTGTAAAAATGAACTTTTAGTCCATAACAAAAAGGTATCACCTTATCCTACAGTACTCATCTCTTAGTATATGCTACTGGACTAATACGGCTACAACCATTCTATGAGCATCATTTACATACATATACAAGTCCCAAATACCATTCTGTGGTTACTGACCATAGAACACTTGCCAGGCTTACTTACTATATGCTGTTCTGTTAATTCATCCACTTCAGTCTCTTTCAGTTCTGCTGTGAGCCTAATCTTCTCATCTGCTCTAGCAGGTTAACATACTCTCCTGTACAGAAAGAAAAGGAAAACCTTGTTGTACAAACAGTTCTAGAATCAGTGATCTAGATTCCAACTTTAACAGGATAACAAAAGAAAGGGACCTCAGGATTTCAATCTCTAAAATAGAGGAACTATAATTATAACGTCCACAATAAATAAAGAGATGTTTTTGAACTTTATTTCCAGACAATTGATTGATAGGTTTCTGAATGTTCGGGGTGGCAGAAAATGATTGGGGGATCCCACCAGTGGATGCAGCATCTATACCTTATGTGTTTTCTAATTTCACCATCTCCTTTTTTGGCATCGACAGTGGAACTTAACTTCCTTATTTCTCTGTAAAGATTTATTTTCACACTTAAAAAAGAATTAACACATACTACACATTCACCCCACTGGTGTCAGACCAAGACCCCTCCCACACCCCACTGGTGTCAGAACCAAGACCCCTATCACCCCACTGGTGTCAGACCAAGACCCCCTATCACCCACTGGGTGTCAGACCAAGACCCCCTATCACCCCACTGGTGTCAGACCAAGACCCCCTATCACCCCACTGGTGTCAGACCAAGACCCCCTATCACCCCACTGGTGTCAGACCAAGACCCCTATCACCCATGTGTCACCAAGACCCCTATCACATGGTGTCAACCAGACCCCTTCACCCCACTGGTGTCAGACCAAGACCCCCATCACCCCACTGGTGTAGACCAAGACCCCTATCACCACGGTGTCAGACCAAGACCCACTATCCCCCCACTGGTGTCAGACCAAGACTTCTATCACCCTGCGGTGTAGTACCGGACCCTCTACCCCGTGGTGTCAGACCAAGCCCCTATCACCCCACTGGTGTCAGACCAAGACCCCCTATCACCCCACTGGTGTCAGACCAAGACCCCCTATCACCCCACTGGTGTCAGACCAAGACCCCCTATCACCCCACTGGTGTCAGACCAAGACCCCCTATCACCCCACTGTGTGTCAGACCAAGACCCCTATCACCCCACTGGTGTCAGACCAGACCCCCTATCACCCCACTGGTGTCAGACCAAGACCCCTATCCCCCACTGGTGTCAGACCACGACCTTCTATCACCCGCTGGTGTCAGACCAAGACCCCCTATCACCCCGCTGGTGTAGACCAAGACCCCTATCACCAGCTGGTGGTCAGACCAGACCTAAACCCCAGCTGGGTCACCAAACCTTCACCACGCTGGTGTCAGACCAAGACGCTCAATTCCAACCACTGGTGTCAGACCAAGAATCTAAAAGGAATAGACTGTGTCTTTCTATAACAGTATTAGAAGAGTTTTCTTCTTTAAAAACTTTTTCAATATACAATTCTTACCTGGGCATATACTTTTCTCTGATAGCACCTTAAGTGATATTTCCATAGTTGAAAACTTTGTCTGAAGCTCTGTATATTCCTCTTTAGCCTGAAAATGTAAAGAATTTGAAAATAAGCAAAAGCCACAAGGGCAATACAGGAAACCACCAGCATGGTATTGAACTCACTGATTAAACTCAAGTTTCAGAAATTTGAAGCCGTCCTCTGTGTTTTTTTCTCTTCTTTTGCAGATATTTAACATCAAGCACCAAAGCTTTATTCCTATTTCTCTCCTCTTCCAGTTGTCGAGTAACTCCTGAGAAATAGACTGAAAACCTTATCAACAAAGTCAAAATATTACAATTTCAGTCATACAATCACTCCCCAAACATGTATTATGCAGAAAAGGTCAAAGACAATACTTGTGGAAAAGTAGTGGTGTGTAAAGACTAGAAAGGGAAGATATAAACTTTGAATTTGGTTTGAAAGGCTGCACAAGCTCTATTAATGTGAGTGTGTGTGTGCTGTGAGTTCTAAAACCTACACCTGCAACCACACTTAATGCAATCAAGACAGGTAATCAGCGCTAATTAGGACTGTAACACAGCTGAATGCAATCTAGAGCCAGGTAATCAGCACGCTGTTAGGCCTGTGACACAGCTGAATGACTCAAGGGCAGGTAATCGCGCTGGTTAGGTCTGTAATACAGCTGAGGCAAAAGAGACAGTAATCAGACTGATTAGGCCTGTGACACAGTGAATGCACTCAAGAGGCAGGTTATCAGCACTGATTAGGCCTGTAATACAGTGAAGGCAACCAAGAGCAGGTAATCGGCACTGTTAGGCCTGTGACACAGCTGAATGCAATTAAGAGACAGTAATCAGCGGTGATTAGGCCTGGATACAGCTGAACAAACTCAACAGACAGGTAATCAGTGCTCATAAGGTCTGTGACACCGCTGAATGCAATTAAGAGAAGGTAATCAGCGTTGATTAGGCATAAGACACATTAAAGTCTATGCTCAAAAAATGTCTGTTAATTCACCAATAACTAAAACGCTTTCATGAATTCCATAGCTAGAAGATAGCACACTTCTCCCATACAGCCTGCACATTTTTACAGATTCTGTAGCTTGAAAACAGGAGACACAGTCCAAATAAATAGTGGATAAAAGGAGAAGACAAAGAATAATTAGGGAAAAAAAAATGTCATTTGTCTCTTTCAAGCCAAATTAAAATAATTTTAAAACTACTTTATAAATCCATAATTACAAGTTTCAGAAGATTGGACGCACCTGTATATATATATGGTATTTGCGATCCCCCATTCATGTTATTTATTGACTCTCTCTGTACCAGCATTTATCTTTTGTGTTTGGATTTACTCTCCATGGACTATTGGGACTCTATTTACTTAAACTAGGTTCCTGATAACTTTTTACTCCGCTCCCCACCTACCTTTTTATAACATTTTTATAACGTCATTCCATCGTGATTTACACAAAATCTTTTTAGTATATTCTATGTATTTGTATTACTGCTTTGTGTATTGTGTGACTAATAAAGTGATGTATACCTTGGGACGAGTAGTGTGAATACACTGTTTCAGTGGGATCTATAGGGATGTGGTTCCCTCCCCACATGAACTAAATTTTATGGGTTATTGATAGTTGAGTGCCATGGAACTGGTTTCCATGTTATAGCGGAGTCTTTTTCTCTCTGTATATATGGTCTTATAGAACCGTGTGCCTTATGGAACAGTGCGCTTATGGAACAGTGCGCCTTATGGAACAGTGCGCCTTATGGAACAGTGCGCCTTATGGAACAGTGCGCCTTATGGAACAGTGCGCCTTATGGAACAGTGCGCCTATGGAACAGCGCGCCTTATGGAACAGCGCGCCTTATAGAACAGCGCGCCTTATAGAACAGCGCGCCTTATAGAACAGGCGCCTTAGAACAGCGCGCCTATTAGGAAACAGCGCGCCTTATAGAACAGTTAGCCATACAGATCAAACTGTTCATTTCTGTGACTAACACCATTTTGCTTGTGCTATAATATGATAGTGTGTCAGCTTCCTACACTTGGAATGCCAGCAAACCCAGAAAGATAAATTGCATAAGAAAAATATGAATGGTTCAAAAACAGGACATGCAAATTGATTATGGGAATAAGAAGATTTTGGGATTAAGGAGAAGTTTGACCTTACCCGTTTTGTTGCTCTATTTCATCATTTCTTTTAGTACTGTCCATAGACGGTCCGAAGAGACATTTCACTATTCCGCAGTAAGAAAGATCATCCTTCAGAGCACAATTACACATCTCCAGTTCTGTCACCTTCCCCTGAAGAAAACATCATTAGAAATAAATCATCTAGAACAATGCAATTCAATGATCGGTTTTCAACACCTCCAACAGGGCGATTCTTTCTTCTGCCTTCTTTTCTCTTCCGTTATTAATAACGCCTCCTCTGAGGGAAAACCGATAGTGACTTGTATTGATTGGGTTACTGTACAGAACTACATGGGGGGTTTACACATTTAGCACATATCTGGTCATCACAGGACCACCTGGTTCACATGAAGGCAAAGTAACATCGAACCTCTGTTGTCACCATCAGAATGTCACTGTACTCCGCCTCTTCCATTAGCCGGCAGAACTTGAAGGGAACGCTGACACCTCGTACCTCCCATTCTGATCCACATAGCGAATGGAAACGGCGAGATAAAGCACAAAAACCAAAAACGAAGAGTCAACAAAAGGCAGCACACAACAACACCAAAAATGCGGCACAAACACTAAACAAAAGCTAAGCATAACAAAAAAGCAGAACGGGTCCGGCTAAATCACAATAGGGGCGGAACGGGGTGGAGCACCCGCCATCCCCCCCAAAAACAAAGACCAGTGACACGAGGACCAGCACCACACAAGACAGAGTAGAATAAAACGGCCATAGAGCCATACCCGGTGGAGGGGAGGTACAGAGGACGGCGCAGAGAGCGAGTGATCGACACGGAATCCATGGGAAAGAACATCGGCGGGGGGGAAGGAAAGCACCCCCGCAAAGAATAAAACAGGAGAAGGTAAAGAACCTCCAAATCTGCACCCATTTGACGGGGGGGGAACGCCCGGGGGGGAAAAGCGAAACATGGGCAGGGCCAGCAGGGGAAAAGCCGGGGGGGGGGGGGGCACCCGTGGGGGGTGGCGACGGGGGGTGGCTGCTAACGCTACGGCAGGGGCAAAGGAGGCAAAACCTGGGAGATGAGCCTGTCGATACACCTCACACTCAAGAATGGGGAATCGAATGGGCGACCCAGCAAGTCCCCACGATGGAAAAAGAAACCCGGACCAACCAGGGGAAACACAATATAGGCCCAATTATGAGAAACAGACAAAACATGTGGGTTGCCTCAAATGGTGAACACCAAATGCCAACTTCTGCAATTCCCCACAATAGCAGGGGGCTATAGAGAAAGAACATATGGGGAAACACAAAAAAAATTGCCCTGAAAAATAAAATAAACTGCTCTACATGGTGAGGAGATGGAATGTTATAGTCAATCCACCATTTCATTATAAACTTCACGAGGTCTTGGTCCAATCAGACCACCACACAAACACCAATCTAGGAAGACTCAAAGGAAAGCTGACAATAATTTCATAAAAATTTGTTTCCATCAGCTCTAGGGCCGAAACAAGAACTTGATATAGTGAAAACAATTCAGTTCAGTTAGCTACAGATGGAAAGTATTTCTACCAAACGACATGCTGCCAGGCTGCAATCTAAACTGTACAATGATTTATTTTCTTTATTCCTTGATTGTTGCTTATCTGTTGTAACATCAATAAAGTGAATTTCTTTTAAAAAATGCCTATTGCAGATAGATCTGCAATGGATGTGTGCTGGGTCTGTGATAGATTAAGGGATAGAGTAGATAGATAGATTAAGTAGATAGATTTCCTTTTGTACTATTGCAAAATTACTTCAACTAGTAATGCCTATTACGCTTGTGACAGTTCTCATTCATCAGATCATGGTATATCTGTGTATTCAATTAGATCAACTGGACTTGAAGTTAGTTCTTGAAGACGTTTCACTAGTCATGACAGGCTTCTCAATTCAGAGTTCAATGGTTTTAACACTTACTCTGGGCGTTCCTAAAACACTCTTAGCCATATCAATCACACCCTTAACACCTTGGCTGTGATATTGGGATTTTTCCAGGGTACATAATTGCCACCGATTCTTGTACAAGTCATTCTGAATTGAGAAAACCAGTCGGATGACTAGCGAAAAAGTCTTCAGAACTAAACTTCAAGTCCAGTTGATCTAATTGAATACAACAGATATACTGCCTATTACATTCTATGGATAAGCTAATAGATTTACAAAAACCTCTGACCATTTGTACTACCACTACCACTTTTACTAATAATGGTCTTAAACAACCCCACTGCAACGGTTGTACCAAGGTTAGTGTGAATAGCTGGAGTAAAAAGTGGGCAATATGGTAGCCCAAATCACATTGGTACATCGAAAGCAGCAGTGATGGCAGCTCTGGTACATTCCTCGACTGTATGTTTCCTTGCTGTCTCGATAGACCAGGTCCACGCAGACACAGGGGCCACCAAACAGATATTCTATAGATAATATAGATAACACCCCACCTTGAAGGTCACATGTTTCTCCAAATCTTCCTCATCCAGGCGCAGCCCCCAGGTGAAATATTCTCTGGTTGTTTTCCAGGCACCTGCAGAAAAATTAGACACCGACTTTGTGCCAATAATTGGCCAACACCTTAACCAATCAAATGATACCTTTTACTGGTCTACTGCAGATAACATTGATTGGTTGCTGTGGATTAATAGCACAGGCAAACTTCTGCACCTTTGTAACCTCGTGTGACCAATGATCTACTTAATGCTAAATGTAAAGGCCACTACTTCTTGGCCTGTCTTCAGCTTTTGAAACTGTTGATCACCACCTTTACTTTCTTCAGATCCTGGCCTCCTTAGGTATCACTTTTCTGGCTATCTTCCCATCTCTGGTAGGAATTTTACAGGGAGATCATATAAATTTCTTGTTGTTAAAAATGGTGCTAATTTTGCCCCAACCAATCAAATATTAGCTTTCAAATGATAAACATCTGATTGGTTGGGGCAAAATTAGCACCATTTTTAACAATAAGAAATTTATTACATACGCCCTGTTAGTGTTTTCCAGTGGAATAAAGCCTACCCCTCGCCCCCTCGTGGGGGCACCACAAGGTCAGTACTTGGTTCTCTAACTTCTCCATTAACACCTTCGGTCTTGGACAACTTATTAGTTCGTTTGATTTCCGTATCAACTGTATGCTGATGATACCCAAGATCCAGCTCTCCTACACTGACATCCATTTCCCACCCTCAGGATATCGTTCCCCTCCCTAGATTTACATTTAATATATAAACACACAATATTCTTATCCCCTCATTTTTGTGCCTGGGAATAATGCTAGACATCAGATCTTTCCATTAAAACCCTATGTCAACACAGTTAACAAACACCTGTCAGCTTCAACTCAAACCCTCACCAATGGGGATAGGGGCTCCCACAGAACCATAATGCCGCCTATGTTAATACAACTGTATGATCCACCATTAGGGGTAATAGGGGCTCCCACAGAACCATACATACAGCCCTATGGTTTAATACACCTATTGGATCCCACCATTAGGGGTAATAGGGGGTCCCACAGAACCATACATACCGCCTATGGTTAATACACACTGTATTGGATCCACCATTAGGGGTAATAGGGGCTCCCACAGAACCATACATACCCCCTATGGTTAATACACCTGTATTGGATCCCACCATAGGGGTAATAGGGGGCTCCCACAGAACCTACATACCCCCTATGGTAATACACCTGTATATGGATCCCACCATTAGGGTAATAGGGGGCTCCCACAGAACCATACATGCCGCCTATGGTTAATACAACTGTATTGGATCCCACCATTAGGGGTAATAGGGGGCTCCACAGAACCATACATACCGCTCATGGTTAATAACACTGTATTGGATCCCACCATAGGGGTAATAGGGGGCTCCACAGAACCATACATAACCCATGGTTAATACACCTGTATGGATCCACCATTAGGGTGAATAGGGGGTCCCACAGAACCATACATACCCCCTATGGTTAATACACCTGTATGGATCCCACCATTAGGGGTAATAGGGGGCTCCCACAGAACCATACATACCCCCTATGGTTAATACACCTGTATTGGATCCCACCATAGGGGTAAATAGGGGGCTCCACAGAACCATACATTACCCCTATGGTTAATACACCTGTATTGGATCCCACCATTAGGGGTAATAGGGGGCTCCCACAGAAACCATACATACCCCCTATGGTAATACACCTGTATTGGATCCACCCTTAGGGGTAATAGGGGGCTCCCACAGAACCATACATACCCCCTATGGTTAATACACATGTATTGGATCACACCATAGGGGTATAGGGGGCTCCACAGAAACCATACTACCGCCTATGGTTAATACACGTATTGGATCCACCAATAGGGGTAATAGGGGGCTCCACAAGAACCATACATACCCCCTATGGTTAATACACCTGTATTGGATCCCACCATTAGGGGTAATAGGGGGCTCCCCACAGAACCATACATACCCCCTATGGTTAATACACCTGTATTGGATCCCACCATTAGGGGTAATAGGGGGCTCCACAGAACCATACATACGCCTATGGTTAATACACCTGTATTGGATCCCACCATAGGGGTAATAGGGGGCTCCCACAGAACCATACATACCGCCTATGGTTAATACACCTGTATTGGATACCACATAGGGTAATGGGGGCTCCCACAGAACCATTCATACCCTATGGTTAATACACCTGTATTGGATCCACCATTAGGGGTAATAGGGGGCTCCCACAGAACCAATACCCCTATGGTTAATACACCTGTATTGGATCCCACCATTAGGGGTAATAGGGGGCCGACAGAACCATAATACCCCTATGGTTAATACACCTGTATTGGATCCACCATTAGGGGTATAGGGGGCTCCCACAGAACCATACATACCCCCTATGGTTAATACACCCTGTATTGGACCCACCATTAGGGGTAATAGCGGGCTCCCACAGAACCATACATACCCCTATGGTTAATACACTGTATTGGACCCACCATTAGGGGTAATAGGGGGCTCCCACAGAACCATAACTACCCCCTATGGTTAATACACCCTGTTTGGATCCCACCCATTAGGGGTAATAGGGGGCTCCCACAGAACCATACATACCCCTATGGTTAATACACCTGTATTGGACCACCATTAGGGGTAATAGGGGGGCCCACAGAACCATACATACCCCCTATGGTTAATACACCTGTATTGGATCCACCATTAGGGGTAATAGGGGGCTCCACAAGAACCATACATACGCTATGGTTAATACACCTGTATTGGATCCCACCATTAGGGGTTAATAGGGGGCTCCCACAGAACCATACATACCTCCTATGGTTAATACACCTGTATTGGATCCCACCATTAGGGGTAATAGGGGGCTCCCATAGATCCATACACACCCCCTATGGTTAATACACCTGTATTGGATCCCACCATTAGGGGTAATAGGGGGCTTCCCATAGATCCTACACACCCCCTATGGTTAATTATACCTGCATTGGATCCCACCATTAGGGGTAATAGGGGGCTCCCATAGACCATACACACCCCCTATGGTTAATATACCTGCATTGGATCACCCATTAGGGGTAATAGGGGGCTACCCATAGATCCATACAAAAGCCTATGGTTAATATACCTGCTGGGATCCCACATTAGGGGTAATAGGGGGCTCCCATAGATCCATAACACCCCCTATGGTTAATATACGTGTATTGGATCCCACCATTAGGGGTAATAGGGGGCTCCCATAGAACCATACATACCCCTATGGTTAAATACCGGTATTGGATCCCACCATTAGGGGTAATAGGGGGCTCATAGACCCATACACACCCCTATGGGTAATAATACTGTATTGGATCCCACCATTAGGGAAATAGGGGCTCCCATAGAACCATACATACCCCCTATGGTTAATATACCTGTATGGATCCCACCATTAGGGGTAATAGGGGGTCCCATAGATCCATACACACCCCTTATGGTTAATATACCTGTATTGGATCCCACCTTAGGGTAATAGGGGGTCCCATAGATCCTACACAGCTCCTATGGTTAATATAACGTATTGGATCCCACCATTAGGGGTAATAGGGGGCTCCCATAGATCCACACACACCCCCTATGGTTAATATACCTGTATTGGATCCCACCATTAGGGGTAATAGGGGGGATCCCATAGATCCATACACAGCTCCTATGGTTAATATACCTGCATTGGATCCCACCATTGTAGGGTAATAGGGGGCTCCCATAGATCCATACACCCCCATGGTTAATATACGTGTATTGGATCCACCATTAGGGGTAATAGGGGCTCACATAGATCCATACACCCCCCATGGTTAATACACCTGATTGGATCCCACCATTAGGGGGCGCCCTTACCTGAAGATCCCCACCCATCTTTCTTCCCAGGCTGGAAGGTAGAGTAGAACTGTAAGTAAGTACACTGGACATCTGTGCCCGGTACATAGCTCTCCATCCGAGTGAAGATCACTGAGAGTACTGGACGGACTCTGGTTGCAGCAATGATGTCGGGGGGCTGTGTGAGTGTGACCTAGAATCCATCGCTGTGCCGTGGGACCCTGGGCTGCAGCAACTACAGGAGGACCAGATGATAGAGTTCTAACACCCTGACAGAAAGATGGGATTGGCCCCTTCGGTTCCTGTAAAACGAAACTGAAAGGTGACTGGACGCTAGTTAAACTTCCTGCTTGTTTAGCTGCTCTCAGCGTCCCCTGGTGGTGAATCCAGGAATGTACGTCAGTCTACCATGTGAATTATTTTCCAGCAATTTGTGGTTTTTCTTCAACTCCTGACACAGTCCAATGCTGAGATCATTTTCTATGCAACTTAACTCATCATCAGGGGGAAAGGAGCCAATAGGTTACAGTGTATGGAGAGTGGGGTCAGGCAGGTTCCTTCCCACTTTGTATCTATGTTGTCCCCACTTAGTTGTAAGCTCTTGGTCAGGGATCTCATTCCTGATGTGTCGAGGCTGTTGCACTACATCCACTAATACCTAATTATATTTATTAGTATTTTAACCGAGATATGAAATTATATTTATTTATCTGTAAATGGCTTGTACTTATCCCCTTGTTTATATAACTCAGGGAGAATCAATAAATTTCTTATCGTTAAAAAGGTGCTAATTTTGGCTATGAGTCAGCCGTGACGGTGACATCATAGCCAATGGCTGCCTGCCATTACGGATCAAGCCTCCACTGTACTGCTGTGAACGTAAAGGGCATTGCAGAGCAGAGAAGGTGGAGCAAGCAGCAGTGGGAAGCGTAACAATCAGCCTGGGTGCAATACTAAATCATGAGTACAACGCAACTGGGGGTTGGGGTTGTCCTAAACACACATTTTTTGAGAAAACATGCCCTTTCAATTTTAAACATGCCATTTGACGTTCACAAATTTCAAAAAAACATGGGTGTGGTTTGGGGGGTTTGGTCTGTATTTGTGGGTGAGCACTTTGTGCTAATAGCCCGGATTTATGTCATAAACCCCCTAGACTCCATCCTACCTTACAAAGAAACACTTTATTACCAGAGGTATAATTCCATAAGCGGTAAGACATGCTAGGCACACCAGTCTTAGTAGTGGAAAAATGTCCTTAATGGTGACGTTTCGGAACCAGTGTGGGCCCTTCCTCAGACCAAACCAAACAAAAAAAAGGGTATATTCCATAAGCGTTAATTGGATTTTATTAGAAAGGAGCATAAACTAGAAATCAATGGGCCCCCGACAAAACTATGGTGGGGCCCCTATCCATGCTTCATCCACAGTCGTTTTATGTGAGGAAGCGATATCTATCGTAGTAAAAATAAAAAAAGATGGGGCCTTTGCTCCCGGCCCATTACGGTTTCTCCCCCTGCTCCTGGTTTTACCCCTGAGGGAAGCATCATCATGGAGCCATAGCATCATCACTCTATAAACCATGGCAGCCAATTACCATGAGGGAAGCATCATATGGAGCCTACAGCTCATCACTCTAAAACCATAGCAGCCAATACATGAGGGAGAGTAGCTCAGGGAGGCCTATAGCATCATCACTCTTTATAACCTGCAGCCAATTACCATGAGGGAAGCATCATCATGGAGCCTACAGCACTCATCAATATAAACCATAGAGCAAATTACCATGAGGGAAGTTCATCAGGAGCCTATAGCATCATCACTACTATAAACCATGGCAGCCAATACCATGAGGGGAAGCATCATCATGGAGCCTATAGAATCCATCACTCTAATACTAAAACCATAGCAGCCAATTACATGAGGGAAAGATCATAGGAGCCTTATAGCATCATCACTCTATAACCATACAAGCCAATTTACATATGGGACAGAGCATCATCATGGAGCCATAGTCATACTCTATAAACCATAGCAGCCAATTACCATGGAGGGAAGATCATCATGGAGCCTACGCATCATACTCTAAAACCATAGCAGCCAATTACCATGAGGGAAAGCATCTCATGGAGCCCCATAGCATCATCACTCTATAAACCATGCAGCCAATCTACCATGAGGGCTATCATAAGGGAGCCCTATAGCTCATCACTCTTATAAACCATAGCAGCCAATTACCATGAGGGACGATCATCAGGGAGCCTATAGCATCATCACTCTACTAAAACCATAGCAAGACCAATTACCATGAGGGAAGCATCACATGGAGCTATAGCATCATCACTCTATAAACATAGCAGCCAATTACCATGAGGGAAGCAATCACTGGAGCTATAGCATCATCACTCTATAACAAAAAGCCGAACTAAACTTCAAGTCCAGTTGATCTAATTGAATACAACAGATATACCATGATCTGGATGAATGAGAACTGTCACAAGCGTAATAGGCAGTACTAGTTGAAGTAATTTTGCAATAGTACAAAATGGAAATCTATCTATCTATCTATCTATCTATCTATCCTATCTATCACAGACCCAGCACACATCCATTGGCAGATCTATCTGCAATAGGCCATTTTTTAAAAAGAAATTCACTTTATTGATGTTACAAACAGATAAGCAAACAATCAAAGGGAATAAAGGAAAATAAATCAATTGTACAGTTTAGATTGCAGCCTGGCAGCATGTCGTTTGGTAGAAATACTTTCCATCTGTAGCTAATAACTGAACTGAATTGTTTTCACTATATACAGAGTTCTTGTTTCTGGCCCTAGAGCTGATGGAAACCAATATTTTATTGAAATTATTGTCAGCTGTTCCTTTGAGTCTTCCTAGATTGGTGTTTGTGTGGTGGCTGATTGGTACCAAGAACCTCTGTGGAAGTTTATAATAGAAATGGTGGGTATTGACTAGAACATTCCATCTCCCTCACCATGTAGTAGCAGTTTATTTTTCAGGGCATTGTTCTAGTAACATTTTTTTTGTGTTTGCCCCATAGTTCTTCATCTAATAGCCCCCTGCTATTGTGGGGAATTGTCAGAAGTTGGCATTTGGTGTTCACCATTTGAGGCAACCCACATGTTTTGTCTGATTTCTCAGTAAATTGGGCAAAAACTATATTGGATGATGTCTTCAAAACCATGGGATTGGTCACGTAGTATTACTTTAATTCCAATCTGGCGGACTACCGATCATTTTATTAATTAGAAGTCTGGCTGAAGGGAATATCGGGCCAGGGTTGGCCTATGTGTACCTAATATGGCCAGTTCAGGCTTTTCCCAATGCTGGCCATACAATGTTTAGATGTTAAAGGGAAAGTTCACCGCTCAAATGGGGGAAACCCCCCCCCAGCTTTGGGGGGTTATTTACCTATATACATGTTTTTATTTGAGGGGTGAACTTTCATTCAAAGCCGTTTCTTACCTGAGATGTTCCCTGGCCAGATTACACTTCGCAATCGCCGTAACAGCTGTAACTAGTCTACCGGCACCTTAAGGCTATGGAAGAGTTTTATACTGTATATGGTAGATACTAACGTTCAACTGGATCTTTGTTTTTGAGTGGGGAGGATAGGCGAGGTGCTACCTGCAGCCTCACTTGGATATTCACAGACAGGACCATTAATCAGAGTAATTCTGTTGATCTGCAGATGGCAATTTTATATGTGTTTGCCCAGCTTTAGCTGGTGACCATTGAGATGCTGTGTGATCTTTTGTTGATACGTTACAGTAGCATTTTGGTTTATTGTAGCATATTATCTGCCAAAGGAAAACGACGACTATTACCAGTTCTGCTATGTGGATCAGAATGGGGAGGTACGAGGTGTCAGCGTTCCCTTCAAGTTCTGCCGGCTAATGGAAGAGGCGGAGTACAGTGACATTCTGATGGTGACAACAGAGGTTCGATGTTTACTTTGCCTTCATGTGAACCAGGTGGTCCTGTGATGACCAGATATGTGCTAAATGTGTAAACCCCCCATGTATGTTCTGTACAGTAACCCAATCAATACAAGTCACTATCGGTTTTCCCTCAGGAGGAGGCGTTATTAATAACGGAAGAGAAAAAGAAGGCAGAAGAAAGAATCGCCCTGTTGGAGGTGATGAAAACCGGATCATTTGAATTGCATTGTTCTAGGATTTATATTCTAATGATTGTTTCTTTCAGGGGAAGGTGACAGAACTGGAGATGTGTAATTGTGCTCTGAAGGATGATCTTTCTTTACTGCGGAATAGTGAAATGTCTCTTCGGGACCGTCTATTGGACAGTACTAAAAGAAATGATGAAATAGAGCAACAAAACCGGGTAAGGGTCAAACTTCTCCTTAATCCCCAAAATCTTCTTATTCCCATAATCAATTTGCATGTCTGTTTTTGAACCATTCATAGTTTCTTATGCAATTTATCTTTCTGGGTTTGCTGGCATTCCAAGTGTAGGAAGCTGACACACTATCATATTATAGCACAAAGACAAAATGGTGTTAGTCACAGAAATGAACAGTTGATCTGTGTATGGCTACTGTTCTATAAGGCGCGCTGTTCTATAAGGCGCGCTGTTCTATAAGGCGCGCTGTTCTATAAGGCGCGCTGTTCTATAAGGCGCGCTGTTCCATAAGGCGCACTGTTCCATAAGGCGCACTGTTCCATAAGGCACACTGTTCTATAAGACCATATATACAAGAGAAGAAAAAGACTCCGCTATAACATGGAACACAGTTCCATGGCACTCAACTATCAATAACCCATAAAATTTAAGTTCATGTGGGGAAGGGAACCACATCCCTATAGATCCCACTGAAACAGTGTATTCACACTACTCGTCCCAAGGTATACATCACTTTATTAGTCACACAATACACAAAGCAGTAATACAAATACATAGAATATACTAAAAAGATTTTGTGTAAATGGCACGTATGGAATGACGTTATAAAAATGTATATAAAAAGGTAGGTGGGGAGCGGAGTAAAAAGTTATCAGGTAACCTAGTTTAAGTAAATAGAGTCCCAATAGTCCATGGAGATGTAAATCCAAACACAAAAGATAAATGCTGGTACAGAGAGAGTCAATAAATAACATGAATGGGGGATCGCAAATACCATATATATATCAAGGGTGCGTCCACCCTTCTGGAAATAATGTAATTATGGATTTATAAAGTAGTTTTTAAATTATTTAATTTGGCTTGAAAGAGACAAATGACATTTTTTTCCCTAATTATTCTTTGTCTTCTCCTTTATTCCACCTATTTATTTGGACTGTGTCTCCTGTTTTCAAGCTACAGAATCTGTAAAAATGTGCAGGCTGTATGGGAGAAGTGTGCTATCTTCTAGCTATGGAATTCATGAAAGCGTTTTAGTTATTGGTGAATTAACAGACATTTTTTGAGCATAGACTTTAATGTGTCTTATGCCTAATCAACGCTGATTACCTGTCTCTTAATTGCATTCAGGGGTGTCACAGACCTTATGAGCACTGATTACCTGTCTGTTGAGTTTGTTCAGCTGTATCTCAGGCCTAATCAACGCTGATTACCTGTCTCTTAATTGCATTCAGCTGTGTCACAGGCCTAATCAGTGCCGATTACCTGTCTCTTGGTTGCCTTCAGCTGTATTACAGGCCTAATCAGTGCTGATTACCTGCCTCTTGAGTGCATTCAGCTGTGTCACAGGCCTAATCAGTGCTGATTACCTGTCTCTTGATTGCCTTCAGCTGTATTACAGACCTAACCAGCGCTGATTACCTGCCTCTTGAGTGCATTCAGCTGTGTCACAGGCCTAATCAGCGCTGATTACCTGGCTCTAGATTGCATTCAGCTGTGTTACAGTCCTAATTAGCGCTGATTACCTGTCTTGATTGCATTAAGTTGTGTTGCAGGTGTAGGTTTTAGAACTCACAGCACACACACACTCACATTAATAGAGCTTTGTGCAGCCTTTCAAACCAAATTCAAAGTTTATACTTTCCCTTTCTAGTCTTTACACACCACTACTTTTCCACAAGATATTGTCTTGACCTTTTCTGCATAATACATGTTTGGGGAGTGATTGTATGACTGAAATTGTAATATTTTGACTTTGTTGATAAGGTTTCAGTCTATTTCTCAGGAGTTACTCAGACAACTGGAAGAGGAGAGAAATAGGAATAAAGCTTTGGTGCTTGATGTTAAATCTGCAAAAGAAGAGAAAAAGAACACAGAGGACGGCTTCAAATTTCTGAAACTTGAGTTTAATCAGTGAGTTCAATACCATGCTGGTGGTTTCCTGTATCTGCCCTTGTGGCTTTTGCTTATTTTCAAATTCTTTACATTTTCAGGCTAAAGGAGGAATATACAGAGCTTCAGACAAAGTTTTCAACTATGGAAATATCACTTAAGGTGCTATCAGAGGAAAAGTATGATGCCCAGGTAAGAATTGTATATTGAAAAAGTTTTTAGAAGAAGAAACTCTTCTAATACTGTTATAGAAAGACACAAGTCTATTCCTTTTAGATCTTGGTCTGACACCAGTGGTGGAATTGAGAGTCTTGGTCTGACACCAGCGGGGTGATAGAAGGTCTTGGTCTGACACCAGCTGGGTGATAGGGGGTCTTGGTCTGACACCAGCTGGGTGATAGGGGGTCTTGGTCTTACACCAGCGGGGTGATAGGGGGTCTTGGTCTGACACCAGCGGGGTGATAGAAGGTCTTGGTCTGACACCAGTGGGGGGATAGTGGGTCTTGGTCTGACACCAGTGGGGGTGATAGGAGGTCTTGGTCTGACACCAGTGGGGTGATAGGGGGTCTTGGTCTGACACCAGTGGGGTGATAGGGGGTCTTGGTCGACACCAGTGGGGTGAGGGGGGTTTCTTGGTGACACCAGCGGGGTGAGAGGGGGTCTGGTCTGACACCAGCAGGGTGGGTGAAGAAGGTCTTGGTCTGACACCAGTGGGGGGATAGGGGTCTTGGTCTGACACCAGTGGGGGTGATAGGGGGTTTGGTCTGACACCAGTGGGGGGTGATAGGGGGTTTGGTCTGAACCAGTGGGGGTGATAGGGGGCTTGGTCTGACACCGTGGGGGTGATAGGGGGTCTTGGTCTGACACCAGTGGGGTGATAGGGGGTCTTGGTCTGACACCAGTGGGGTGATAGGGGGTCTTGGTCTGACACCAGTGGGGTGATAGGGGGTCTTGGTCTGACACCAGTGGGGTGATAGGGGGTGATTAGGGGGTCTTGGTCTGACACCAGTGGGGTGATGGTGGGTGATAGGGGGTCTTGGTCTGACACCAGTGGGGGATAGGGGGTCTTGGTTGTCTGACACCAGTGGGGTGATAGGATCCTGGCGGTATGGGGTGATAGGGGTCTTGGTCGACCACCGTGTGGGTGATAGGTGTAAGTATGTGTGTTAATCTTTTTTACAGTGTGAAAATAAATCTTTACAGGAGGAAATAAGGAAGTTAAGTTCCACTGTCGATTGCCAAGAAAAGGAGATGGCTGAAATTAGAAAACACAATAAGGTAATAGATGCTGCATCCACTGGTGGGATCCCCCAATCATTTTCTGCCACCCCGAACATTCAGAAACCTATCAATCAATTGTCTGGAAATAAAGTTCAAAACATCTCTTTATTTATTGTGGACGTTATAATTATAGTTCCTCTATTTTAGAGATTGAAATCCTTCTAGTTCCCTTTCTTTTGTTATCCTGTAAAGTTGGAATCTAGATCACTGATTCTAGAACTGGTTGTACAACAAGGTTTTCCTTTTCTTTCTGTACAGGAGGAGTATGTTAACCTGCTAGAGCAGATGAAGAAGATTAGGCTCACAGCAGAACTGAAAGAGACTGAAGTGGATGAATTAACAGAACAGCATATAGTAAGTAAGCCTGGCAGAGTGTTCTATGGTCAGTAACCACAGAATGGTATTTTGGGACTTGTATATGTATGTATAATGATGCTCATAGAATGGTTGTAGCCGTATTAGTCCAGTAGCATATACTAAGAGATGAGTACTGTAGGATAAGGTGATACCTTTTTGTTATGGACTAACAGTTCATTTTTACAGACAAGCTTTAGAGAGAGACACTTCTCTCTTCCTCAGGTCAAGCAGTACTAAGACACACAGGGACCCAACCATGCAATAAAAAGAAATGTAAACTATCATCCTATCAATGAATCAACCAACATTGCACACGATAAAGGCACCTTCACCATTAAAGGATCATACTGCTGCGCATCCAGGAATGTAGTTTACATGATCCAATGTAACAAGTGTCCCAGTGCGTGTTATATCGGGGAAACTGGACAAGAATTAAGCCAGAGAATGAATAACCACAGACACACTATAAAAATGCATGAAAATAAACCCAGTTGCCAGGACATGGACCTTGCAACTGGGTTTGCCAGGTCCATTCAACAGAAGATTGAATTGCTGCAGTTGAAAATGGGCTTGCCTTGGATTTTCGAGCCAACAAACGGTCCTCTCGAGCAGTTGTCTTGCGGGGTCTGCCTGACCTGGGCTTGTCAAAAACTTCTCCAGTCTCTTCAAATCTTTTCTTTATCCTCTGAACTTGACGTTGAGAGACATTGAAGGTGCCACATTAGCAGTGGATTTGGTCTTCAGCCTCTTGATAATCAACACTTTAGTCTCAGGGTGAATCTTAGGTATGTTTGCTGAGGTCTGTTTGCAGTTGATGTGAAGGTCTAGTGTACTGGGGTTCTTTTTATACACACCTGACACCTAATTGATCCATTATTAGTCACAGGTGAAGCCCATATGACAAGGCGACAACACTTATGTCTTTGCAAAAATTGACTCAATGGGCTTTACCAAGCTGTGAATATTAGAATACTTTTTGTTAGTTTCGTTTTGCATTGAAACATTATTACAAAAACTGTTTGGGGTAAAATGAACCATTTCTTGAAACAAAATCTGCATTAGAATTATTGTTAAGCGGCACTTCAGGTCTATTTGTACACAAGCGACAAGACTTTAGTCAGAAACTGTAGCTTATCCTTGTTTTATATTCCTAACATAATAGGATTTCCAAAAAAAAGTTTGTAACTCTATCAACTTTAAAGATGTGCTGTACCCTGTGTGTCTTAGTACTGCTTGACCTGAGGAAGAGAGAAGTGTCTCTCTGGAAAGCTTGTCTGTAAAAATGAACTGTTAGTCCATATTAAAAAGATATCACCTTATTATACACATTTTCTTTTAAATCCATGATATGTTAAAGGGTATGTTCACCCTTCAAATGAAATAAATAAATAAATTAAAAAAAAAGTGTGTGTGTGTAAATGTACAATATTCCCCAGTTAAGATATCTTTTCACAATGAAATGTTCTTTCTCTTCCCACTGCCTCTTAAAATGTTCTTCCTCCTCTCCAAGCTCTTTTACAAGCTTGCACATGCTCAGAGGCAGCTAGGGAAGTACCATCCAGTCATTGGCTGTGATGTCATCTGTTACATCCATGACTGACAGCTACTAACTGGAAGGAAGCAGAATAAGGGTTAACAGAACATCAGGCAGCATTTCAGGTTAGTCCAAAATCTCTCAGAGTTTGGTGGGGGGGGGGGGGATTTTCTCCTTTTACACATGGGCGATATTCAGCAAATCTTGTACTGACAGATTAGTTCCTATTGCTCCAGATGCAAAATTTCCTTGCATGGTTACTATGGTTACTACATGCTTTACTAGAGTAGAGGGAGCCAATAACATCGCACTGTGTGTGGCTTCATCTAATCATCACTCTGTGTAACAAATATATGGAACGATCATTGCTTTTTATTTGGGAATTCCACAAATTCACACTTGGAATTCCAATGGAATTTGATGTGAATTTGTGATGGAAGTCGCATGTGTCTGGGCAGTTTAAGTTTCAGTTAATGCCTTTGGCCACCACACAGCTGTTAACTAGAGCATGGCAGCAAGGGTATGTTAAAATCTCATCTATAAATATTGTGAACAGCTAAGCCATCTGTATAAACCATTCCAGAAGCGAGGTTTAAAAAACTTTAAAAATCCCAGACATGTTGAAAGGAAACACTTATGTCTCATCATCCAGTCCAATCCTCCCCCCTAATTCACATTCTTATCTGTTTGCAGAGAGATAACAAAGAGATTGACCATCTGAATGCTCTGTTGTCTGGGAAATCTTCCTCTTCACTCTACTCAGGCCTGTTTTACAGTAACCCTTACAGCGGTAAGATACACAGTGCTGTTGTACAGTAACACTTATCTTACCACTGTAAGGGAACCTGTACTGTACCCTTACAGTGGTAAGATATACAGGGCTATGGTACAGGACAGTTACCCTTACAGCGGTAGATACACAGGGCTATGGTACAGTACAGTTTACCTTACCAGTGGTAAGATACACAGGGCTATGGTACAGTTACAGTTACCCTTACAGCGGTAAGAACCAGGGAGGATCTAGTCCAAGTAAGTATTATGTCCCACAGTGACGTTACAAGGGTCTCCAGTCCATTCACTACCTCAGTCTCCATTTATAAACTTGGATAGATCTCCTGTATATCACCCCTATGAGTATTCACCATTTACACAAACATGCCATCAGTTCCTGGTTTCCCTTTTAAATTCACTGAAAGTCTTTGTCTGCTCTGCAGGTCATGAAACGTTAGTTACAATGTATGCAATGGCAGTCCCCTCAGTGGCTGCCCCTTAGCCAGGGTCTCGCAGTTCATGGAAGTACACAGGAGGCTTCACTGGCACAGAGAAAATCTTTGTTTGATACTTCAGTGACCCAGTGATCAGGAAATGGGGAAGGGAAGCTCAGTCCCAGCTCGGTCTATTATTTTACTGTCCTGGGGCCCTCACTCCTCAGTATTTACAAACTTTAAATGTTAAACCCTGACCCTTTCACCTGCTCTGTCAAGGATACCTCACTCCATTTCAAGAGCCCTTGTAACCTCATCTGAAAGGGATGGAAGAAGGGAGGACAAGCGGGGGGGGGAAGGGGTAAGGGGGAAAGGAATACGGAGGACGGGGGGGACAAACAAAGAAAAAAACGCAAAAGAAGGGCAGAGGAGAGAAAGAAAGGGGAAAGGGAAACGAAGAGCAGCGAGCGGGCGAGCGAGCGAGCGAGCGAGCGAGCGAGAGAGCGAGCGAGCGAGGAGTAGAGAGAGAGAGCGAGGCGAGCGACGAGAGAGGAGCGAGCGAGCGAGCGAGCGAGCGAGCAGCGAGGGGGGGGGGGGTGCAAAAAAGGGCGGGAAGGGGGGGAGCAGGAGGAAGCGACGAGCGAGCGGCGAGCGAGCGAGCGAGCGAGCGAGCGAGCGATGCGAGCGAGCGAGCGAGCGAGGCAGGAGCGAGCGAGAGGGAGCGAGCGGGAGCGAGGAGGCGAGCGAGGAGCGAGCGAGCGACGAGGAGCCGAGCGAGCAAGCAAGCAAGCAAGCAATCGAGCGTAGGAGCGAGCGAGCGAGGAGGAGCAGCGGAGGAGAGAGGAGCGAGCGAAAGGGGAGCGGAGCGAGCGAGAGGGAGCGAGCGAGCGAGCGAGCGAGAGAGCTGAGCGACGAGCGAGCGAGGAGGGAGCGAGGAGGAGAGAGCGAGCGAGCTAGGAGCGAGCGATCGATGATGGAGCGAGCGAGTAGAGAGCGAGCGAGCGAGGAGGATGAGCAGAGAGCGATGGGAGGAGGAGCGATTATAGTATCTATCTAGGCTATCTATCTAGCTAGCGCTATTATCGAGGAGCGATCTAGAGAGGAGCGAGCGAGGTATCAAGCTATATATCGAACAGCTGGATACAGATAAAAAATGAATTATCTATCTATCCATCTATTCTTCTATCTATCTATATATCTGATCATCATCTATCAATCTATATATTTATATTTTCTGAATACATATAAATATAAGATTATCATAGAGCAGGAGCTAGCAGCTAGCGATCTATCGATCTATCGATCTATCTAGCGATCTATTAGTGGCACGGTTAGTACATATAAATATAATTATCGATTCTATCACCTATCTATCATCTATCTATCAATCTATATATTATCTATCTATCTATTATCTATCTATCTATCTATCATCATCATCTATCTATCTATCTAAATCTAAACAAACAGTGAGTGGGCACTATCCCTTCAGTAGCTCAATCTGACTGGGGTGTGCTGCGGTTAGTGATCAGAGATATCCACCGAATAAAAGTTCCAGGCACTCTCAGGTTGTGCAAAAATACATTTTATTTAATGTGCAAATCAACAGTATGGGATTTGCAATTGAATAAAATAAATTTTTGACAGACCTTGAGTGTGCCTGTGCTGGAACTTTTACTTCGTGCGATTCCTTCTCCTTCTCTCTCTCTCTCATCTCTCTCTCTCTCTCTCTCTCTCTCGATATATATATATATATATTATATATATATCTACCTATCTATCAAGTCTATATATCTATCTATCAATTGTATACATATAAATATAATATCTATCTATCATCTATCTATCTATTACTATCATCTGTTACATTAAATATAATTATCTATCTATTATCAATCTAATCTATATCTACCTATCTATTATATCAATTACATCGAATCGACTATCTATCTAATCTATTCATCTATTATATATCTATCATCTATAGACATATAATAATGATATATCTATCTATCTATCGATCGATTTATTATCTATCTATCTAGCTATCTATCTATTAGCTATCTATCTATCTATATATCTACATCTGTATTACTATAAATATTACTTATCTATCTATCAATCTATCTATTATCAACTATCTATCAATTATATTATATATCTATCTCTCTATTATATATCTAGAATCTATATACAGATATATAATTAATCTATCATCTATATATCATTATAAATATTATATATCTCTCTCTCTCTCGCTCTCTCTCTCTCTCTCTACTATATAGTATATATATATATTAATGATCGATCAATCACTATATACATATATCCATAATTAGCTATCAATTATATATCTATCTATATATATATATTATATATACTATATATATATATCTATTATCTATCTATATTATATATCTACTATCCTCTGTATCATCTACTATCTATCTATCTATTATATATTTATCCTCTATAGAAATACATATAATGATCTATCCCATGTATCTATCTATTATATATCTATCATCTACCACACACACACACCACAACCACACACCACACACACACAAAATTATATTCTATATCAATCAAATATATACTAGTTATTATAATATTTATATAATATCTATCTATCTCTTCAATCTATCGATCCATATCTAGCTATTATCATCTATCTATATATCTCTTCAATCTATCTATCCATATCTATCGTCTATTCTATAATCTATCTATCTATCATCTATCTTCTATCTAGCTATCTACTTTTATATCTCTTTCTTAGATATATATATCTACTACCTATCTATACATTTATATTATATATCAATCACTATTATACCTAGGATTATATATATTATCTATCTCTCTGTCTATCATCAATCGTTATTATCTATCTATCTATCTATTCGATCTATCTATCGATCTATCTCTTTCAATCTATATATATAATCTATCATCTATTATCTATCTATTATCTATCTATCTATCTATCTATCAATCTATCTCTTTCAATCTATCTACTATAATCTATCTATCTATCTCTCTAGCTATCCATATCTATCTATCTCCATCTATCTATCTATCTCTCTATCTATCTATCTATCTCTTTCTATCTATCTATATCTATCTATCAACTATCTACTATACAATATGTTATATATCGATAAAAACTATATACTAGTTATTATATATATCTAATCTAGTTCAAATCGATCTATCCATATCTATATCCTATTATTATCTATCTATCTATCTATTAATATATCGTCGGGTGTCTGTGTCTGTCTGTCTGTCTGTCTGTCTGTCTTTCTCTCTCTCTCTCTCTCTGTCCTAATCTCTCATCTACCAGTCTCTCTCTCTTTCTCTCATTCTTCTATATATCCAGGTCTCCTCATCTTTCTCTTACTCTTCTCTCTTTCTGGCTCTATCTATCATCGACTCTCTCTCTTATATATATATATATTATCTATCCATCTCTCGTTCTCTATCTATATAGATCTATCATCATCTCTTTCTCTCTTCTCTTTCTCTCTCTCGGTCTCTATCTCTCGATCAATCTATATCTATCTCTAAATATATATATATCTATCCATCTCTCTCCTCTTCTCTCATCTCTCTCTGTTCTTCTCTCTTTCTTGCTGTAAGTGACCCTCTGATTCCCAGTAACACGAACTGTTCATTTTAGAAAATTAAAGTCTTAACGAAAAACCAATCGGTTTTACCGATCGGTCGGTCGTGTCGGATTTTATCTGTTGTTGGTGGACACCATATTGGCTGGGTATAGAGTTTAATTTGGTGTTAATTTGGAAATTCCCTATTTTCGATGTGTAAATGAAATATGGGGGTTCACTGGTAAGAATTCAATTGTCAGTTTTGGTGCTTGTCTTTTACCACTTAGCTGGGTACAATGCGGTGATTCCCTGGCCAGCCATTATAAGTCCTTGTGCCAGGAGACACGTGTTTGGACATTCACATTCACCTTCCAAAATATTTCCAGGGGCATCTAAGGTGTTCTTGGTTCTTGTTCCAGATGTAACGGGATCCCTTTCCTATTGGCAGTGACTAAAAGACAGACTTTGACTTGACACCAACCTGTAGTTCAATCCGCATAAAAAACAGATCAGCCCCTGCCTCTATACAGCCACAGGACAGGATTAACTGTCACATCCTCTATATCAATACACACAGGTGTACAGTATGGAAAATCCAGGAATGTCATGTGGGTTCAATATAAATATATATATATAATAACTGTCACATTCCTTATATCAATCACACAAGGTGTAAAGTATGGAAATACTACCAGGGGACTGTCATGGGGTTCAATATAAATATATAATATATAATAACGTTCACATTCTCTATATCCAATCACACCAAGTGTACAGTATGGAAACTACCAGGGACTGTCATGGGGTTCAATATAAATATATATATATATATATAATAACTGTCACATTCCTATATATCAATCACACAAGGGGTGTACAGTATGAAACTACCCGGACTGTCATGGGTTCAATATAATATATATATATATATATATAATAACTGTCCACATCCTCTATATCCAATCCACAAGGTGTACAGTATGGAAACTAACAGGGACTGTCATGGGTTCATATATAATATATATATATATAACTGTCACATTCCTCTATATCCAATCACACAAGGTGTACAGTATGGAAACTACCAGGGACTGTCATGGGGTTCAATATAAATATATATATAATTAACTGGTCACATTCCTCTATATCCAATCACACAACGGTGTACAGTATGGAAACTCCAGGACTGCCATGGGTTCAATAAATATATAATATATATACTAAACCTGTCACCATTCTCTATATCCAATCACACACGGTACAGTATGGAAACACCAGGGACTGGTCATGGGGTTCAATATAAATATTATATATAATAACTGTAACATTCCTCTAATCCAATTCAACACGGTGACAGTATGGAAACTACCAGGGACTGTCATGGGGTCAATTATAAATATAGCTATATAATAACGTGCACCATTCCTCATATCCAATCACACACGGTGGTACAGTATGGAAAACTACCAGGGACTGTCATTGGGTTCAATATAAATATATATATATAATAACTGTCGCATTCCTCTATATCCATCACACAAGGTGTACAGTATGGAAAACTACCAGGACTGTCATGGGGTTCAATATAAATATATATATATTATAATAACATGGTCAACATTCCTCTATATCCAATCACAAACGGGACAGTATGGAAACTACCAGGGACCTGTATGGGGTTCAATATAAATAATATATATATAATAACTGTCGCATCCTCTATATATCAATACACCACGGTGTACAGTATGGAAACCTACAGGGACTGTCATGGGGTTCAATATAAATATATATTATATAATAACTGTCAAATTCCTCTGTATCCAATCACACAAGGTGTACAGTATGGAAACTACCAGGGACTGTCATGGGGTTCAATATAAATATATATTATATATAATAACTGTCACATTCCTCTATATCCACACACTACAACAGTGTACAGTATGGAAACTACCAGGGACTGCCATGGGGTTCAAATAAATATATATATAATAATAACTGTCGCATCCTCTATATCCAATCACACAGGTGTACAGTATGGAAACTACCAGGGACTGCCATGGGGTTCAATATAAATATATATATATATAAAACTGTCAAATCCTCTATATCAATCACACAAGGTGTACAGTATGGAAACTACCAGGGACTGTCATTGGGGTTCAATATAAATATATATATATATAATAAACGTCACATTCCTCTATATCCAATCCCACAAGGTGTACAGTATGGAAACTACCAGGATTGCCATGGGGTATAATATAATATATATATATAAAACTGTCACATTCCTCTATATCCAACACACACGGTGTACAGATGGAAACTACCAGGGACTGTCATGGGGTTCATATAAAATATATATATATAATAAAACTGTCGCATCCTCTATATCCAAATCACACAAGGTGTACGTATGGAAAACTACCAGGGAATGCCATGGGGTTTCAATATAAATATATATATATATTATAACTGTCGCCTCTTCTATATCCAATCACACAAGGTGTACAGTATGGAAACTACCAGGACTGCCAGGGGTTCAATATAAATATATATATATTAATAAAACTGTCACATTCCTCTATATCCAATCACACAAGGTGTACAGTGATGGAACTACCGGACTGATGGGGTTCATATAAATATATATATATATATAACTGTCACATTCCTATATATCAATCACACAGTGTACAGTATGGAAACTACAAGGGATTGCCTGGGGTTCATATAAATATATATATATAATAACTGTCACATTCCTCTTATCCAATCACACACGGTGTAAGTATGGAAACTACCAGGGGACTGTCATGGGGTTAATATAAATATTATATATATAATAACTGTCACATTCCTCTATATCCAATCACACACGGTGTACAGTATGGGAAACTTACAGGGACTGTATGGGGTTCAATATATAATATATATAGATATAATAACTGTCGCATTCCTCTATATCCATCACACAAGGTGTACGTATGGAACTCCAGGACTGTCATGGGGTTCAAATATAAATATATATATATATAAAATGTCACATTCCTCATATCCAATCACCACACGGTGTACAGTATGGAAACTACCAGGGACTGTCATGGGGGTTCAATAAATATATATATATATATAATAACTGTACACATTCCCTATATTCCAATCACCACGGTGGTACAGTATGGAAACTACCAGGGACTGACAGGGGTTCAATTAAATATATATATATAAATAACTGTCACATTCCTCTATATCCAATCACAAAGGGTACAGTATGGAAAATACCAGGGACTGTCATGGGGTTCAATATAAATATATATATATATATATAATACTGTCACATTCCTCTATATCCAATCACACAAGGTGTACAGTATGGAAACTACCAGGGACTGTCATGGGGTTCAATATAAATATATATATATATATAATAACTGTCACATTCCTCTATATCCAATCACACAAGGTGTACAGTATGGAAACTACCAGGACTGTCATGGGGTCAATATAAATATATGATATATATATATAATAACTGTCAAATCCTCTATATCACATCACACAAGGTGTACAGTATGGAAACTACCAGGGACTGTCATGGGGTTCAAATATAATATATATATATATATAATAACGTCACATTCCTCTATATCCAATCACACACGGTGTACAGTATGGAAAACTACCAGGACTGTCATGGGGTCAAATAAATATATATATATATATAATAACTGTCCACATTCCTCTATATCCAATCACACAAGGTGTACAGTATGAGAAACTACCAGGGACTGCCCATGGGGTTCAAATAAAAATATATATAATAAAACTGTCCTTCCTATCCAATTACACAAGTGTACAGTATGAAACTACAGGGATTTGCCAGGGTTCAATATAAATATATAATAGAATAACGTCACATTCCTCTATCATCACACACGTGTACAGTATGGAAACTCCAGGACGCCAGGGGTTCATTAATAGATTATATAATAACTGTCACATTCCTTTATCATCACACAAGGTTGTACAGTATGGTAAACTACCAGGGGACTGCATGGGGTCAATTAAATATATATAGATATAATAATGTCACATTCTCTCTCTATATCATCACACAAGGTGTACAGTATGGAAACTACCAGGGACTGTCATGGGGTTCATATAAATATATATATATATATAAAACTGTCACATTCCTCTATACCATTCACACACTTGTACAGTATGGAAACTACCAGGACTGTCATGGGTTCATAATAAATATATATATAATATAATAACTGTCACATTCCTCATATCCATCAACACACTGTGTACAGTATGGAAACTACCAGGGACTGTCATGGGGTTCAAATATAAATAATATATATAATAACTGTCACATTCCTCTATATCCAATCACACACTGGGTGTACAGTATGGAAACTACCAGGACTGCCATGAGGGTTCAATATAAAATATATATATATATAATAAACTGTCAAATTCCTCTATATCCAATCACACACGGGTTACAGTATGGAAACTACCAGGGACTGTCATGGGGTTCAATATAAATATATATATATAATAACTGTCACATTCCCTATATCCAATCACACACGGTGTACAGTATGGAAACTACCAGGGACTGCATGGGGTTCAATATAAAATACTATATATATATATAACTGTCACATTCCTCTAATCCAGATACACACGTGTACAGTATGGAAACTACCAAGGGGACTGTCATGGGGTTCAATATAAACATATATATATATATAATAACTGTCACATTCCCTATATCCAATCACACACGGTGTACAGTATGGAAACTACCAGGGACTGTCATGGGTTCAATATAAATATATATATATAATAACTGTCACACGCTCTATCCAATCACACACGGACAGATGGAAAACGACCAGCTGCAGGGTCAATATAATTATATATATAAATAACTGTCACAGTCCTGATACCAATCACACAGGTGTACAGATGGAAAACTACCAGGAGACTGTCATGGGGTTCAATATAAAATATATATATATATAACTGTCCACATTCCTCTATATCCAATCACACACGTGTACAGTATGGAAACTACAGGGACTGTCATGGGGTTCAATATAAATATATATATATTAATAACTGTCACATTCCTCTATATCCAATCACACAAGGTGTAAGGTATGGAAACTACCAGGGACTGTCATGGGTTCAAATAATATATACTATATATCTATAACCGCACATTCCTCATCCAATCACACACGGTACAGTATGGAAACTACCAGGGACTGTCATGGGTTCAATATAAATTATATATAATATATAACTTCCATTCCTAATCATCACACAAGGTGTACAGTATGGGAAACTACCAGGACTGTCATGGGTTCAATATAAATATATATATATATAATACTGTCACATTCCTATATATCCAATCCACACACGGTGTACAGTATGGAAACTACAGGGACTGTCATGGGGTTCAATATAAATATAATTAATATAATAACTGTCACATTCCTCTATATCCAATCACACAACGGTGTACAGTATGGAAACTACCAGGGATGTCATGGGGTTCAATATAAATATATATATATATATTAATACTGTCACATTCCTCTATATCCAATCACACAAGGTATACAGTATGGAAACTACCAGGGACTGTCATGGGGTTCAATATAATAATATATATTAATAACTGTCACCATTCCTCTAATCCATCACACAAGGTGTACAGTATGGAAAACTAACCAGGGACTGTATGGGGTTCAATAAATATATATATATATAATAACTGTCACATTCCTCTATCCAATCACACAAGGATACAGTATGGAAACTACCAGACTGTCATGGGGTTCAATATAAATAATATATATAATAACTGTCACATTCCTCTATATCCAATCACACAAGGTGTACAGTATGAAAACTACCAGGACTGTAGGGGTTTTTCAATATAATATTATATATATTAATAACTGTCCTTCCTCTATATCCAATCACACAGGTGTACAGTATGGAAACTACCAGGGACTGCATGGGTTCAATATAATAATATATATATATAATAACTGTCACATTCTCTATATCCAATCACACAAGTGTACAGTATGGAAACTACCAGGACTACCATGGGGTTCAAATATCAATATATATATATATATATAAAACTGTCACGTTCTCTATATCCAATCACACAGGTGTACAGTATGGAAACACCAGGCGACTGTCATGGGGTTCAATATAAATATATATAGTATATAATATATAATAACTGTCACATTCTTATATATCCCAATCACACAGTGGTACAGTATGGAAACTACCAGGGCTGCCATGGGGTTCATATAAAATATATATATAGATAATAACTGTCACATTCTCTATATCCAATCACACCAAGGTGTACAGTAGGAAACTACCAGGGACTACCATGGGTTCAATATAATATTATATATATATATATATATAATAACTGTCACGTTCTCTATATTCCAATCACACAAGGTGTACAGTATGGAAACTACCAGGGACTGTCATGGGGGTTCATATAATAAATATATATATATATATAATAAACTGTCACATTCCTCTATATCCCAATCCACACAGGTGTACAGTATGAAAACTACCAGGGACTGCCATGGGGTTCAATATAAATATATATGATTATAATAACTGTCACATTCCTCTTATCCCAATCACCACAAGGTGTACAGTATGGAAACTACCAGGGACTGTCATGGGGTTCAATTAAATATATATATATATATATAACTGTCACATTCCTCTATATCCAACACACACGGTGTGCAGTATGGAACTACAGGGACTGCCATGGGGTTCAATATAAATATATATATATATAATAACTGTCACATTCCTCTATATCCAATCACACACGTGGTACAGTATGGAAACTACCAGGGACTGTCATGGGGTTTAATATAAATATATATATATATTAATATTATATATATATATATATATATATAATAACTGCACATTCCTCTATATCCAATCACACACGGTGTCAGTATGGAAACTACCAGGGACTGTCATGGGGTTCAATATAATATATATATTATATATATATATATATATATTTATATATATATATAATAACTGTCACATTCCTCATATCCAATCACACACGGGTTTACAGTTGGAAACACCAGGGACTGTCATGGGGTTCAAGATAAATATTATATATAATATATATATATATATATATATATAATAACTGTTCACATTCCTCTATATCCAATCACACACGGTTGTACAGTATGGAACTACCAGGGACTGTCATGGGTTCAATATAAAAAATATTATATATATAATAACTGGTCACATTCCTCTATATCCAATCACACACGGTGACAGTATGGAAATACCATGGACTGTTCATGGGGTTCAATATAAATAATAATATATATAATAACTGTCACATCCTCTATATATCCAATCACACACGGTGTACCAGTATGGAAACTACCAGGGTCTGTCATGGGGGTCAAATAAATATGATATATATAATAACTGTCACATTCCTCTATATCCATCACACAGGTGTACAGTATGGAAAATACCAGGGACTGTCATGGGGTTCAATATAAATATATTATATATATAATAACTGTCACATTCCTCTATATCCAATCACCACGGTGTACAGTATGGAAACTACCAGGGACTGCCATGGGGTTCAATAAAATATATATATATATATAAAACTGTCACATTCCTTATATCCAATCACACACGGTGTACAGTATGGAAACTACCAGGACTGTCATGGGGTTCAATATAAATATATATATAAATAACTGTCACATTCCTCTATATCCAATCACACAAGGTGTAAAGTATGGAACACTACCAGGGACTGTCATGGGGTTCAATATAAATATATTATATATATATAATAACTGTCACATTCCTCTATATCCAATCACACACGGTGTACAGTATGGAAACTACCAGGGGACTGTCATGGGTTCACATATAAATATATATAATATAATAACTGTCACATCCTCTATATCCAAACACACACGGTGTACAGTATGGAAAACTACCAGGGACTGTCATGGGGTTCAATATAAATATATATATATATAAAACTAAGTCACATTCCTCTATATCCAATCACACACGGTGTACAGTATGGAAACTACCAGGGACTGTCATGGGGTTCAATATAAATATATGAATATATAATAACTGCACATTCCTCTATATCCCAATCAACACACGGTGTACAGTATGGAAACATACCAGGTGACTGTCATGGGGTTCATATAAATATATATATATATAATAAACTGTCACATTCCTCTATATCCAATACACAAGGTGTACAGTATGGAAACTACCCAGGACGTCATGGGGTTCAATATAAATATATATATAAACTGTCACGTTTCATTCCTCTAATCCAATCACACAAGGTGTACAGAATGGAAAACTACCAGGGACTGTATGGGGTTCAATATAAATCTATATATATATATAATAACTGTCACATTCCTCTATATCCAATCACACACGGTGTACGGGGGAACTACCAGGGACTGTATGGGTTCAATATTAATAATTATAATATATAATAACTGTCACATTCCTCCATATCCAATCACACACGTGTACAGTATGGAAACTACCAGGGACTGCCATGGGGTTCATATAATATATATATATATATATAATAACTGTCACATTCCTCTATATCCAATCCACAAACGGTGTTACAGTATGGAACTACCAGGGACTGTCATGGGGTTCATATAAATATATATATATATATAACTGTCAATTCTCTATATCCAATCACACAAGGTGTACAGTATGGAAACTACCAGGGACTGCCATGGGGTTCAGATAAAATATATATATCTAATAATAACTGTCACATTCCTCTATATCCCATCAACAAGGTGTACAGTATGGGAAACTACCAGGGACGCATGGGGTTCAATATAATATATATATATAATATTATAACTGTCACATTCCTCTATATCCAAGCACACAAGTGTACAGTATGGAAACACCCAGGGACTGCCATGGGGTTCAATATAATATATATATATAATAAACTGTCACATCCTCTATATCCCAATCCACACGGGTGTACAGTATGGGAAACTACAGGGACTGTCATGGGGTTCAATATAAATATATAT
The DNA here is from genome assembly GCA_019447015.1 of Hymenochirus boettgeri. Lineage (NCBI taxonomy): Eukaryota > Metazoa > Chordata > Amphibia > Anura > Pipidae > Hymenochirus > Hymenochirus boettgeri. Next base: position 73,386,788 of record CM033476.1, on the reverse strand, counting down.
ATATTAAATAACGTCACATTCCTCTATATCAATCACACACTGTTACAGTATGGAAACTACCAGGACGTCATGGGGTTCAGTATAAATATATATAATATAATAACTGTCGCTTCCTCATATCCAATCACACAAGGTGTAAGTATGGAAAACTACCAGGGACTGTCATGGGGTTCAATATAAATATATATAATAATAATAACTGTCACATTCCTCTATATCCCAATCACACCGGTGTACAGTATGGAAACTACCAGGGACTGTCATGGGGTTCAATATAAAATATAATTATAATAAACTGTCACATTCCTCTATATCCAATCACAAAAGGTTGTACAGTATGGAAACTACAGGGACGGTCATGGGGTTCAATATAAAATATATATATATATATATATAATAACTGTCACTTCCTCTATATCCAATCACACACGGTTGTACAGTATGGAAACTACAGGGACTGTTTCATGGGGTTCAATATAATATATATATATATAATAACTGCGAATTCCTCTATTCCAATCACAACGGTGTACAGTATGCGAAAACCAGGGACTGTCAGGGGTTCAATATAAATATATATGATATTAACTAACTGTCACATTCCTCTATATCCAATCACACCACGGTTGTACAGTATGGAAACTACCAGGGACTGTCATGGGGTTCATATAAATATATTTATATATATATATATATATATATAATGTCACGTTCCTCTATATCAATCACACAGCTGTGTACAGATGGAACACCAGGACTGCCATGGGGTTCAATATAAATATATATATATATCTTAATAAACGGTCACTTCCTCTATATCAATACACACTGTACAGTATGGAAAACAGGGGACTCTCATGGGGTTCAATATAAATATTTAACTATATATAATAACTGTCACATTCCTCTATATCCAATCACACAAGGTGTACAGTATGAAACTACCAGGGACTGTCATGGGGTTCAATATAATAATTATATATATATAATAACTGTCACATTCCTCTATATCAATCACACAAGGTGTTACAGTATGGAAACTACCAGGGACTGTATGGGGTTCAATATAATATATATATATATATAACTGTCACATTCCTCTATATCCCAATCACACACGGTGTACAGTATGGAAACTACCTAGGGACTGTCATGGGGTTCAATATAATATATAGTATATATAATAATGTCACATTCCTCTATCCAATACACAAGTGTACAGTTGGAACTAACAGGGACTGTCTCTGGGGTTCAAATAAATATATATATATTAATAACTGTCACATTCTCTATATCCAATCACACACCGGTTGACGTATGGAAACTACCAGGGACTGTCATGGGGGTTCAATATACAATCTATATATATAATAATAACTGTCACATTCCTCTAATCCAATCACACAGGTGGTACAGTATGGAAAATACCAGGGAATGTCATTGGGTTCAATATAAAATATATATATATATAACGTCGCCATTCCTCTTATATTCCCATCACACAAGGTGTGCAGTATGGAAACTACCAGGGACTGCATGGGGTTCAATATAAATATATAATATTATAATAACTGTCACATTCCTCTATATCCAATCACACAGGTTACAGTAGGAAATACCAGGACTGTCATGGGGTTTCAATATAAATATTATATATATAATATATAATAACTGTCACATTCCTCTATATCAATCACCACACGGTGATACAGTATTGGAAACAATACCAGGCACTCCATGGGGCCTTAATATAATATATATATATAATAACTGTCACATTCCTCTATATCCAATCACACACGGTGATAACGTATGGAAATACCAGGGACTGTCATCGGTTTCAATATAAATATATATATATAATAACTGTCACATTCCTCTATATTCAATCACACAAGGTGGCAGTATGGAAATACCAGGGACTGTCATGTGGGTCAATATAAATATATATATATATAAAACTGTCACATCTCCTCATATTCCTCACACAAGGTGTGCAGTATGGCAAACTACAGGGACTGTCATGGGGTTCAATATAAATATATATATATATAATAACTGTCACATTCCTCTATATTCAACCACAGGTGTGCAGTATGGAAACTACCAGGGCTGTCATGGGTATATAAATATGAATATATAATAACTGTCACTTCCTCATATCCAATCACACACGGTGTACAGTATGGAAAACTACAGGGACTGTCATGGGTTCAATAAAAATAATATTATAATATAATAACTGTCGCATCCTCTATATTCAATCACACAAGTGTGCAGTATGGAAACTACCAGGGGACTGTCATGGGGTTCAATATAAATATATATATATATAAAACTGTCACATTCCTCTATATCCAATCACCAACGTGTACAGTATGGAAACTACCAGGGACTGTCATGGGGTTCAATATAATATATAATATATATAATAACGTCACATTCCTCTATATCCAATCAACACAGTGTTGTACAGTATGGAAACTACCAGGGACTGTCATGGGGTTCAAATAAATATATAATATATAATAAAACTGTCACATTCCTCTATATCCAATCACACACGGTGTACAGTATGGAAACTTACAGGGACTGCCATGGAGGTTCAATAAAATATATATTATATAATAACTGTCACATTCCTCTATATCAATCACACAAGTGTTACAGTATGGAAACTACCAGGGACTGTCATGGGGTTCATATAAATATACAATATATATATATAAAACGTCAACATTCTATATATCCAATCACACTACGGGTACAGTATGGAAACTACCAGACTGTCATGGGTTCAATATAATATATATATAAATAACTGTCACATTCCTCTATATCCAATCACACCGGTGTACAGTATGGAAACTACCAGGGACTGTCATGGGGGTTCAATATAAATATATATATATATATAATAACTGTCACATTACTTATATCCCAATCACACACGGTGGTACAGTATGGAAAAATACCAGGGACTGTCATGGGGTTCAATATAAATATTATATATATAATAACTGTAACATTCCTCTATATCCAACACAACACGGTGTACAGTATGGAAACTACAGGTGACTGTCATGAGGGTGTCATTATAATATATATATATCTAATAACGTCAACATTCCTATAGATCCAATACACAAGGTGTAGTTAAGTATGCCGAAACTACCAGGGCTGTCATGGGGTTCAATATAAATATAATATATATAAATAAACTGTCACATTCCTCTATATCCAATCACACAGGTGTACCGTATGGAACTACCAGGGACTGCCATGGGGTTCAATATAAATATTTATATAATAATAACTGTCACATTCCTCTATATCCAATCACACACCGGTGTACAGTATGGAAACTACCAGGGCTGTCAGGGTTCAAATACATTATATATAATAATAACCTGTCACATTCCTCTATATCAATCAACACGTGTTACAGTATTGAACTACCGGGACTGTCATGGGGTCATATAAATATATATATATATAATAACTGTCACATCTCCTCTATACCCAATCACACAGTGTTACAGTATGGAAACTACAGGGATTGCATGGGGTTCAATAAACTATGATTATATATATAATAACTGTCACATTCCTCTATAACCAATCAACACGTGTGTACCAGTATGGAAACTACCAGGGACTGTCATGGGTTCAATATAAATATATATATATAATACTGTCACTTCCTCTATATCCAATCACACACGGTCTGTACAGTATGAAACTACCAGGGACTGTCATGGGGTTCAAATAAATATATTATATATATAATAAACTGTCACATTCCTCTATATCAATCACACAAGGTGACAGTAATGGAAAACTACCAGGGACTGTCATGGGGTTCAATATAAATATATATATATATAATAACTGTCACATTCTCTATATCCAATCACACCAGGTGTGACAGTATGGAAACTACCAGGGACTGTCATGGGGTTCAATATAAATATATATATATATAATAACTGTCACATTCCTCTAGATCAATCACACAAGGTGTACAGTATGGAAACACCAGGACTGTCATGGGGTTCAATATAAATAATATAATATAATAACTGTCGCATCCTCATATATCAATCACACAATGTGTACAGTATGGAAAACTACCAGGGACTGTCATGGGGTTCAATATAAAAAATTATATAATATAATAAACTGTCCCATTCCTCTATATCCAATCACACACGGTTGTACAGTATGAACTACCAGGGACTGTCTGGGTTCAATATAAAATATATATATATAATAACTGTCACATTCCTCATATCCCAATCACACAAGGTGTACAGTATGGAAAACTACCAGGGACTGCCATGGGGTTCAATATAATATAATATATATAATAACTGTCACATTCCTCTATATCCCAATCACACAACGGTGTACAGTATGGAACTACCAGGGACTGCCATGGGGTTCAATATAAATATATATATATATAATAACTGTCACATCCTCTATATCCAATCACACACGGTTGTACAGTATGGAAACTACCAGGGACTGTCATGGGGTTCAATATAATATATATATAATATATTAATAACTGTCGCATTCCTCTATATCAATCACACAGGTGTACAGTATGGAAACTAACAGGGACTGTCATGGGGTTCAATATAAATATATATATATATAAAACTGTCACATTCCTCTATACCAATCACACAGGTGTACAGTATGGAAACTACCAGGGACTGTCATGGGGTCAATATAAAATATATATATATATATAATAACTGGCATTCCTCTATATCCAATCACACAAGGTGTACAGTATGGAAACTACCAGGGACTGTCATGGGGTTCAATATAAATATATAATATATAATAACTGTCACATTCCTCAATCCCAATCACACACGGTGTTACAGTATGGGAAAACTACCAGGACTGTCATGGGGTTCAATATAAATATATATATATATAATAACGGTCACATTCCTCTATATCCAATCACACAAGGTTGTGTACAGTATGGAAACTACCAGGGACTGTCATGGGGTTAAATAATATATATATATATATAATAACTGTCACATTCCTCTATATCCAATCACACACGGTGTGTACAGTATGGAAACTACCAGGGACTGTCATGGGGTTCAATATAAATATATATATATATAATAACTGTCACATTCCTCTATATCCAATCACACACGGTGTTACAGTATGGAAACTACCAGGGACTGTCATGGGGTTCAATATAAATATATATATATATAATACGGCACATTCCTCTATATCCAATCACACAAGGTGTACAGTATGGAAACTACAGGGACTGTCATGGGGTTCAATATAATATTTATATATATATAATAACTGTCACATTCCTCTATATCCAATCCACACAAGGGTGACGTATGGAAAACCCAGGGACTGCCATGGGGTTCAATATAAATATATATATATATAATAACTGTCCATTCCTCTATATCCCATCACACACGGTGTACAGTATAGAACTACCAGGACTGCAATGGGGTTCAATATAAATATATAGTCTTACTTTTATAACTTAATGCTAGTTTCTATAAAGTGATAATTAACGTAATACTCCTGTCAGTTTACAGACTAATGTATATATTATTATTATTATTATTATATATATATACAATCCTAAAACTACTATTACTAGCAAAAATACTGTACAGCGCTGCGTTCCCAAAGTGGACTAAGTACCGTATATACTCGAGTATAACGAGTTTTTCAGGCTGAAAATCAGCCTGAAAACTCGGACTCGGTGTAATATCGGTCACTCAATGATGAAGAAGATCAGGTACTCTCCATCCTGGCAGCAGCGTCCTTACCATTCCGGCAGCCGCCCGATCAGTCATGTTACTGGCGCGGCCGGCTGACGTCACTAATTGGCCACGCCCGGCGCAATTAGTGACGTCAGCCAGGCGCGCCAGTACATGGACTGATCGTGCGGCTGCCGGAATGGAGAGGGACGCTGCTGCCGGATATGGAGAGGACGCTGCGCCGGAGAGGAACTGGAGAGGAACTTACCAACCACAGTCCTAGGAGCCCTTGGATGGAGGAGAGCCCACAGATCTGGATGAAGGAGGCCACAGGTACAAACTTAACTGGGTTTGAGGTGGCAATTCAAGATGTTTTGGAAACTACAACTCCCAGCGCTTTATAGCTGGGAGTTTGTAGAGTTCCAAACATCTTGAATGCCAAGTTCTATCCCTGGTTTTATACTCGAGTCAACAACTTTATTAGATTTTTAGGTGAAATTGTGGTACCTCGGGTTTATACTCGGTCGGTTATACTCGAGGATATACGGTAATAAACATATACATACATACATTCAAATGCAAATATGTCTCTTGCTCAGTCTTTCTTGTTCTATTTTTGTTATGTTTATTACCTTTATTGTTATATCTTAACACCTTGTAAATATTGTTTCACATTGTTCATAAATGTATATAAGATATAATTATGTATGTACATAAATAAACAGAGATATAGATTCTGGGCCCCCACTAGAAATATCAATCTGGAATTTGTAAGCACCTCCTCAGGTCCATCGCTTTCATAGACAGCGCTTGTCGGGCCGAGTAGGCAGATTCCCATTACTGCTGAGATACAATAAAGGGCCCATCATTCTGGGCTCCCCTACAGAACAGTAGCCCCAACTCTTACCATCATAAAGCCTCACTACACAACAAAGACCAAGAAAAGCCATGTGCAACTCCTCAGCTCCCTACTAACATCAAACACCACATACCACAGAGCCTGTCAAACTCCAATCACAGCCAACATAACCAAGAGCCAATGGATTACGTGGACGAATAGAAGAAATAAAAAAGTCCCAGAAAGAAACTATATACCAGGCACTGGACAGAGACTACAAACTGGACCGGAGAAAATATTAAAAATCTAAAGTCTCTACAGACAGATGCCCACAGCCTAGAAATGGAATCTGTCCGACACAGACAAACATATAAACCCAGAGAGAGAACAGACTGTGCCAGCACTGTGACCAGGGAACATTAGAAGATGAAACCCACTTCCTTCTACACTGCCCACACATACAAAGCAATACGGGACCCCCATTTCTAGATGCTGTGACTTTATCCCAGACTTCAATAGCTTAGATGGGAGAGAAAACACTCATATCCTGTGGGAGAGGAGGAAGAGGAAGCCACATTAAATATTGGGGGACACTATGTAATGGCATGTCACAGGACTGGGAGGGGCATAAATGTACTTAATGTCCATGGACTACGGCGCCAGTTATCCTTTTATCCTCCACAATCACTATATCCCAGGACTGAACCCCAATATATCGCTTATGCACTGTTCATATATTACTTATCCATTGATACCCGTTACCCCCTACCGTGAACCCCTCTATACTAACGTATTTTATTATTTTTGTTTGCTTTGGCAATGTCAATATGTAAATTGATCCTGCCCAATAAAGCACTTTTGATTGATGGATAGATAGATGACAGTCAGGCATACAGACGGACGGATAGAGAGATGACAGACAGACAGACTGATTGATAGATAGATAGAATTTACAATTTTTAAATTGGTAACACAGGCAATATAGTATGGAAACTACCAGACACATTAAAGGTTTGAAACCACTGATTTAACAGATTCACCTCAAATTGATTAATTTGTATTAAGATAGAGAGGCAGACAGACAGATAATAGATAGATAATAGACAGATATGACAGGACAGGTAGATAGATAGACAGACAAATGGATGGAAAAGATAGTAGACAGCTATATAGATCGATAGATAATGACAGACAGACAGACAGATAGATAGATAGATGACAGACAGACAGATATAGATGGATAGATAGATAGATAGATAGATAGATAGTAGATAGAATAGATAGATAGATAAATGACAAACAGACAGACAGATATAGATAGATAGATAGATAGATAGATAGATAGATAGATATAGATAGAAATTTACTATTTCATTCTATCCCCATATGTTGGTAACCCCAGCCTCTAATACATCATAGAAACAGAATTTCCATAGGAACAATCATTCCAATGGAAGGTTCTGTTGAAATGATTTTCCATACATTTTCTTTTCTGAATTTCCCCACATATTAATAAGTCAGATTAATGATGAGGGGAAACAGAAAAATCTTCATTTCATTTCTTTTAATACCTTAAAGAATATTTCCACTGCTAAAATCACTTTTTTTCAATTCAGTTTATTGAAGACACAGGAGGTAAAGGAGCTGTGTCTTACCTCCCGTTCTTCATAAAACGTTCAGGAGCCGGGAACGAAGTTACAGGACTTACCAGGTCTCTCGATCCTCCACCGCGTCCTCTGACAGATCCCTATGGACTTAGTGCAGATACTATATAATATTGAGAATTACTGGTATTAATACATATACTGTAGTTCTGGTTGGTAAGGGATCTACTATAATATTGAGAACTGGTATTAATACATATATGTAGTTCTGGTTGGTACGGGGATACTATATAAGTTGAGAATTACTGGTATTAATACATATAACGTAGTTCTGGTTGGGACAGGGATACTATATAATATTGAGAATTAACTGGTATTAATACATCTACTGTAGTTCTGGTTGATACAGGGATACTATATATATTGAGAATTACTGGTATTAATACATATACTGTCGTTCTGGTTGTACAGGGATACTATATAATATTGAGAATTAATGGTTTAATACATATAATGTAGTTCTGGTTGGTACAGGGACTATATAAATTAAATTACTGGTATTAATACATATACTGTCGTTTGGTTGGTAGGGGGATACTATATAATATTGAGAATTACCGGTATTAATACATATAGTGTAGTTCTGTTTGGTACAGGGATACTACATGATATTGGAATTACTGGGTATTAATCATATTACTGTAGTTCTGTTTGGACGGGGATACTATAAATATTGAGAATTACTGGTATTAATGATCTACTGGAGTTCTGGTTGGTACAGGGATACTATATAATATGAGAATTACTGGTATTAATACATATACTGTAGTTCTGGTTGGTACGGGATACAATAATATTGAGAATTACTGGTATTAATACATATACTGTAGTTCTGGTTGGTACAGGGATACACATAATATTGAGAATTCACGGTATTAATACATATAGTGTAGTTTTGGGTGTTACAGGGATACTATATAATATTGAGAATTACTGGTATTAATACATATACTGTAGTTCTGGTTGGTACAGGAATACTATAATATGAGAATTACTTGTATTAATACATATACTATACTGTAGTTCTGGTTGGTACGGGGATACTATATATATTGAGAATTACTGGTATTAATACATATACTGTGTTCTGGTTGGTACAAGGGATACTATATAATATTGGGAATTACTGGTATTAATACATATACGTTAGTTCTGTGTTGGTACGGGGAGATATATAATATTGGAATTACTGGTATTAATACTATACTGTTGTTCTGGTTGGTACAGGGATACATATAATATTGAGAATTACTGGTATTAATACATATACTGTTGTTCTGGTTGGTACAGGGATACTATATAATATTGAGAATAACTGGTATTAATACATATACTGTAGTTCTAGTTGGTACGGGGATTATATATAATATGGGAATTACTGGTATTAATACATACTGTATACTGTAATTCTGGTTGATCCGGGATACTTTCCTATTGCCGTTTTGGAGTCAGGAAGGATCCCACCTCCCTTTCAGCTGTTTTTTATTTACCTTCCTCTGGATTAACTGTTAGGTAGGGTTAAAAAAGAGGTGAAAAGTTTGGAGGCTTAGTAGAACTCCAGTGTTTTAAAACACAAATCCCAGCATTCCCTAATTACAAAGGCTTGTAAAGGAATACTGGGAGTTGTAGTTTTCAAACATCTGGAAATCTACTGGTTGCTATCCCTGATATAGGAGTATCATTGCTTGTTACATAGTATTACTGACAGTGAGACTTAACATATATAGGGAACCAGAATGGGGCACAGGGCTGTGTGCTGGAATATTATTGTTGCTATTACTTTACATTATATAGGGCATCAGAATGGGCACAGGGCTGTGTGATGGGATATCATTGTTGCTATTACTTATATAGGGAAGCAAATGGGGCACAGAGCTGTGGGCTTGGATATCATTACTTGCTATTACTTTACATTATACAGGGATTCAGAATTTGACACAGGATGTGTGCTGGAATATCATTGTTGCTATTACTTTACATTATATAGGGAATCAGAATGGGGCACAGGGCTGTATGTTGAATATCATTGCTTGCTATGCATATAATATATGAATCAGAATATGGCACAAGATTGTGTGCTTGAATATCATTGCTTGCTATTACTTTATATAGGGAATCAGAATGGGACACAGAGCGTGTGCTGGGATATCATTGCTTGCTATTACTTTCTATAGGGAATCAGATTGGGGCACAGGGCTCTGTGCTGGAATAAGCTGTGTGCTGGGATATCACTGCTTTCTGTTACTTTATATTGTAAGGAATCAGAATGGGGCACAGGACTGTGTGCTGGGATATCATTACTTGCTATTTTACTTGTACATGGATAGGATCAGAAAGGGGAAACATTCCTTATGGAGACAAAATTGGGTCATGCTGAGAACATTTATTTCCAAAGTGGAAGCTGAATTGCTGATCTTCAAGGCCTGGGTCACCCCTGACACCCACAACAAGCTGCACATTCTGCATTAGATGGTTCCATCATGTTACCCCTCAAGCTACTGATGTCAAGGTAAGAGAATGAACTTTGCAGAGCAGGTGTGACCTTGATATGCGAAAAATAGGAAAGAAACACAAACTGGAAAAATCAAGATGGAAAGTTAAATAGAAGAAAACTTGAAGCACGAGGATTTGCTACAGTAAAAAGAATGGAACCCCAATATTTGTATTCTTCGATAAATTGTGCATAGAACCAAAATGCAATTCTGATATCTACCCAGAGCTGATTGTATGTAACAAACCCATAGTAATGCGCTGGTCTACACTGGTCAAATGGCAGTGATAGTAAACACTTAGTAGATTATGAATGAAAATTTCCAGCCACCACATAACTCATAGTAAATATGATTTCTGCCATTCAGCGTTCTCTATGTAAGGTGAGTGTTCATTGGTAGATGGCATGAATGACATTCTATATTTATGTATATCACAGTATGGGGGCAATACATCACAGCAATTATATATGTAATTGTTTTTAGGTTTTTTTTCTTAACTAAATTCAGTCGTTTGTGGTCAAATTGAAATATTTTTGTTTTAATTTGCAAACTGCAAAGTAAAAATATTAATGCACAGGAACACATAAAGACAATGCACATTTCTTATCAGCCACAAGAGGGAGCCCTTTGTTAAAAAAATCCTGTATTCAATGCAACTGGGAGACATTATTTGAAATCTGTGAGGATGTGTACTGTATGGTGAGCTGCACTTTTCTCTATCATTTAAGAAGCAATAAATCCTATTTAAAGATCCAAAACCATTGGTTGCTGTTTATTCTTTAGATTCATTTGCTGGGCTATGTACTAGAGCCTCATAATAATTGAAGTGGGTTCAATCCATGGTCAGTGATCAGCCAGAAAGCTGACTCCTTAGCAGAGTCTCCCAGTCCGTGTAGGGAGTGTGGAACTGCTGAGAGGAGGAAGATTTTAACTACCAGCCCTACTGCAACAAGGCAGAGCAATTACACAGGCCAGAGGAAACTTAGAGAAGAATTAGTACAAGACATCATTGATGATGTAAGACACTCAAAAGCTGTAAGGCACAGTCAACCATGGTGGTGACAGGTCATGTACTGTATTGTATAGGATGCAGTAGAGATATTAACTTGTATAAAGTGGGTAAAGTGCAGGCACTGTGAAGCGCACTCTAGATAAGCCTGTGCCTTATAAGGTAAGTAAGTATCATAAACCAATGGAGGGAGGCCACTCACAATCAATTCTATTGTGCTGAAACCCAAACGCCGTGTGTATGGATTCAGCACAATATTAGAAATGAGTTGAACATATACCGTATATGATAATGGATTTTTGTTTCTTAGTCCTCCCAACTACCACTTATCCATATTGTTTCCCATAGTATAATAGAAAACCAGGAACAGATCCCTAGCTCACAATTCCTTGTAACCCTTAAGCTCTCTTATCCTCATTTGCATCCCCTTGCAAGAACCATACCAGTGTTATGTGCAAAAACCACCATAAATATTTATTAAAACCACCATCGTGAAAAGTATCTATATATGTATATAAAAGGTTTATATATGTGTTATAAATATAGGTTATAAAGTATTATATATGTGTATATAAAAGGTCTATATATGTGTTATATAATATATGTATATAAAGTATCATATATGTGTATATAAAGTATCTATAATGTGTAATAAAAGGTCTATTATGTGTATATAATATGTATAAATTATCTTATATGTGTATATAAAGGTCTATATATATATATATGTATATAAAGTATCTATATAGTGTAATAAAAGGTCATATTGATATAAAGGTCTATATATGTGTATAAAAGGTCCATATATGTGTATATAAAAGGTCTATATATGTGTTATATAAGGTCTATATATATGATATATATAGTATATAAAGTATCTATATATGTGTATATAAAAGGTCTATTATGTGTATATAAAGGTCTTATATGTGTAATAAGTCTATAATGGTATATAAAAGGTCTATTATGTATATAAAGGTCTATATATGTGTAATATATATGTATATAAATATCTATATATGTGTATAAAAGTATCTATAATTGGGTATAAAGGTCTATATATGTGTATATAAAGGTCTATATATGTGTATATAAAGGTCTATTATGTGTATATAAAAGGTCTATATATGTGTATATAAGGTTATATATGGTATATATATATGTTAAGTATCTATAATGTGTATATAAAGTATCTATATATGTGTATATAAAGTATATCTATATGTGTGTATAATATGTATATAAAGTATCATATATGTGTATATAAAGGTCTATATATGTATAAATATCTATATAGTGTTATAAAGGTCTATATATTTGTATATAAGGTCGGGCGTCCCCGATGGCAGCTTAAATAAAGTGGGTCCATATGGTATCCAGGGGCTGACAACTGTGTTAGATCATTTTGGAAAGCACCAATACACCATTGTGAATAATCCTAATTTAGCTATCCTATCTTCACAGCTGATCTCTTTCATTCCCTTATAAATTTTTTCATATGGCTTCACCCAACAAGAATCATTGATCACATGACTGACCAAGAATGATGTCCTATAAAGGATTATGTTATCATATCTACTCCCTTACAGAGAATCCAGTGGCATTAAGAGCAACTTGGAAAGCAAAACTCTCTGCTTTTCTACAGGCTTTGCTTGGGGGAGATCGTATCTGTCAAAGGAAACGTTAAGCTGGGTACACATATCCTCGACGGGATTGGCCCTTAATTGGAATGTGTGTACCGCAGTTCCGAGTGTCCCCAAGGCCAATGGACGTTCACCAGCCTCAGCATACTCGCGAGTCACGCCAGGCTGAATGAAATCTCCAGTCCCGAATGGACTTGGCTGCATGAATGGTATGGCTGCCATGGTTTATAGAGTGATGAGCTATAGGCTCCATGATGATGCTTCCCTCATGGTAATTGGCTGCTATGGTTTATAGAGTGATGATGCTATAGGCTCCATGATGATGCTTCCCTCATGGTAATTGGCTGCATGGTTTATAGAGTGATGATGCTATAGGCTCCATGATGATGATTCCCTCATGGTAATTGGCTGCCATGGTTTATAGAGTGATGATGCTATAGGCTCCATGATGATGCTTCCCTCATGGTAATTGGCTGCCATGGTTATAGAGTGATGATGCTATAGGCCTCATGATGATGCTTCCCTCATGGTAATTGGCTGCTATGGTTTATAGAGTGATGATGCTATAGGCTCCATGATGATGCTTCCCTCATGGTAATTGGCTGCTATGGTTTATAGAGTGATGATGCTATAGGCTCCATGATGATGCTTCCCTCATGGTAATTGGCTGCTATGGTTTATAGAGTGATGATGCTATAGGCTCCATGATGATACTCCCTCATGGTAATTGGCTGCTATGGTTTATAGAGTGATGATGGATAGGCTCCATGATGATGCTTCCCTCATGGTAATTGGCTGCTATGGTTTTAAGAGTGATGATGTATAGGCTCCATGATGATGCTTCCTCATGGTAATTGGCTGCTATGGTTTATAGAGGGATGATGCATAGGTCCATGATGATACTCCTCATGGTAATTGGCTGCTATGGTTTATAGAGTGATGATGCTATAGGCTCCATGATGATGCTTCCCTCAGTAATTGGCTGCTATGGTTTATAGAGTGATGATGCTATAGGCTCCCTGATGATACTTCCCCATGGTAATTGGCTGCTATGGTTATAGAGTGATGACGCTGTAGGCTCATGATGATGCTTCCCTCATGGTAATTGGCTGCCATGGTTATAGAGTGATGATGCTATAGGCTCCATGATGATGCTTCCCTCATGGTAATTGGCTGCTATGGTTTATAGAGTGATGATGCGTAGGCTCCATGATGATGCTTCCCTATGGTAATTGGCTGCTATGGTTTATAGAGTGATGATGCTATAGGCTCCATGATGATGCTTCCCTCATGGTAATTGGCTGCTATGGTTTATAGAGTGATGATGCTATAGGCTCCCTGATGATACTTCCCTCATGGTAATTGGCTGCTATGGTTTATAGAGTGATGATGCTATAGGCTCCATGATGATGCTTCCCTCATGGTAATTGGCTGCCATGGTTTATAGAGTGATGATGCTATAGGCTCCCTGTGATACTTCCCTCATGGTAATGGCTGCTATGGTTTATAGAGTGATGATGCTGTGGCTTCATGATGATGCTTCCTCATGGTAATTGGTGCTATGGTTTATAGAGTGATGATGCTATAGGCTCCCTGATGATACTTCCCTCATGGTAATGGCTGCTATGGTTTATAGAGTGATGATGCTGTAGGCTCCATGATGATGCTTCCCTCATGGTAATTGGCTGCCATGGTTTATAGAGTGATGATGCTATAGGCTCCATGATGATGCTTCCCTCAGGGGCGTAAATACCAGGGGAGCAGGGGGAGAAACCGTAATGGGGCCCGGGAGCAAAGGGGCCCCATCTTTTTATTTTTACTACGATAGATATCGCTTCCTCACATAAAACGACTGTGGATGAAGCATGGATAGGGGCCCCACCATAGTTTTGTCGGGGGCCCATTGATTTCTAGTTATGCTCCTTTCTTAATAAAATCCAATAACGCTTATGGAATTATACCCTTTTTTTGTTGGTTTGGTCTGAGGAAGGAGCCACATGGTTCCGAAACGTCACCATTAAAGGACATTTTTCCACTACTAGACTGGTGTGCTCGCATGTCTTACCGCTTATGGAATTATACCCTGGTAAATAAAGTGTTTCCTTGTAAGGGTAGGATGGAGTCTAGGGGGTTATGACATAAATCCGGGGCTATTAGCACAAAGTGCTACCCCACAAATACAGACCAAACCCCCAAACCACACCCATGTTTTTTGAAATTTGTGAACGTCAAATGGCATGTTTAAAATTGAAAGGGCATGTTTTCTACAAAAATGTGTGTTTAGGAGCAACCCCAAACCCCCAGTTGCGTTGTACTCATGATTTAGTATTGCACCCAGGCTGAGGTGTTACGCTTACCACTGCTGCTTGCTCCACCTTCTCTGCTGCTGCAACGTGCCCTTTACGTTCACAAGCAGTAGCAGTGGAGGCTTGATCCGTAATGGCAGGCAGCCATTGGCTATGATGTCACCGTCACGGCTGACATCATAGCCAAAATTAGCACCATTTTTAACGATAAGAAATTTTATTGATTCTCCCTGAGATTATATAAACAAGGGGATAAGTACAAGCCATTATACAGATAAATAAATATAATTTCATATCTCGGTTAAGAATACATATATATAAATTATGTATTAGTGGATGTAAGTGCAACAAGCCTCGACACATCAGGAATGAGATCCCTGACCAAGAGCTTACAATCTAAGTGGGGGGACAACATACAGAACAAGGGGGGAAAGGAACCCTGCCTGACCCCATCTCCATAACTGTAACCTATGGCTCCTTTCCCCCTGATGATGAGTTAGTTGCTAGAAAATGATCTCAGCATGGACTGTGTCAGGAGTTGAAGAAAAACCACAAATTGTGAAATAATTCACATGGTAGACTGACGTACATTCCGGATTCACCACCAGGGGACGTGAGAGAGACTAACAAGCAGGAAGTTTAACTAGCGTCCAGTCACCTTTCAGTTTCGTTTTACAGGAACCGAAGGGGCCAATCCCATCTTTCTGTCAGGGTGTTAGAACTCTATCATCTGGTCCTCCTGTAGTTGCTGCAGCCCAGGGTCCCACGGCACAGCGATGGATTCTAGGTCACACTCACACAGCCCCCCGACATCATTGCTGCAACCAGAGTCCGTCCAGTACTCTCATGGTGATCTTCACTCGGATGGGGCAGAGCTATGTACCGGGCACAGATGTCCAGTGTTACTTTACTTACAGTTCTACCTTCCAGCCTGGGAAGAAAGACTGGGTGGGGATCTTCAAGGTAAGGGCGCCCCCTAATGGTGGGATCCATACAGGTGTTTAACCATAGGGGGTGTATGGATCTATGTGACCCCCTATTACCCCTAATGGTGGGATCCAATACACGTATATTAACCATAGGGGGTGTTAGGATCTATGGGAGCCCCCTATTACCCCTAATGGTGGGATCCAATGCAGGTATATTAACCATGGAGCTGTGTATGGATCTATGGGATCCCCCCTATTACCCCTAATGGTGGGATCCAATACAGGTATATTAACCATAGGGGGTGTGTGTGGATCTATGGGAGCCCCCTATTACCCCTAATGGTGGGATCCAATACAGGTATATTAACCATAGGAGCTGTGTAGGATTATGGGAGCCCCCTATTACCCCTAATGGTGGGATCCAATACAGGTATATTAACCATAAGGGGTGTGTATGGATCTATGGGAGCCCCCTATTACCCCTAATGGTGGGATCCAATACAGGTATATTAACCATAGGGGGTATGTATGGTTCTATGGGAGCCCCCTATTTCCCAATGGTGGGATCCAATACAGGTGTATTAACCATAGGGGGTGTGTATGGGTCTATGGGAGCCCCCTATTACCCCTAATGGTGGGATCAATCAGGTATATAACCATGGGGGTATGTATGGTTCTATGGAGCCCCCTATTACCCCTAATGGTGGGATCCAATACACGTATATTAACCATAGGGGGTGTGTATGGATCTATGGGAGCCCCCTATTACCCCTAATGGTGGGATCCAATGCAGGTATATTAACCATAGGGGCTGTGTATGGATCTATGGGAGCCCCCTATTACCCCTAATGGGGGATCCAATGCAGGTATATTAACCATAGGGGGTGTGTATGGATCTATGGGAGCCCCCTATTACCCCTAATGGTGGGATCCAATGCAGGTATATTAACCATAGGGGGTGTGTATGGATCTATGGGAGCCCCCTATTACCCCTAATGGTGGGATCCAATACAGGTGTATTAACCATAGGGGTGTGTATGGATCTATGGGAGCCCCCTATTACCCCTAATGGTGGGATCCAATACAGGTGTATTAACCATAGGAGGTATGTATGGTTCTGTGGGAGCCCCCTATTACCCCTAATGGTGGGATCCAATACAGGTGTATTAACCATAGCGGTATGTATGGTTCTGTGGGAGCCCCTATTACCCCTAATGGTGGGATCCAATACAGGTGTATTAACCATAGGGGGTATGTATGGTTCTGTGGACCCCTATTACCCCTAATGGTGGGATCCAATACAGGTGTATTAACCATAGGGGGTATGTATGGTTCTGGGGGAGCCCCCTATTACCCCTAATGGTGGGATCCCAATACAGGGTGTATTAACCATAGGGGGTGTTGTATGGTTCTGTGGGAGCCCCCTATTACCCCTAATGGTGGGATCCAATACAGGTGTATTAAACATAGGGGGTATGTATGGTCTGTGGGGAGCCCGCTATTACCCCTAATGGTGGGATCCAATACGGTGTATTAACCATAGGCGGTATGTTGGTTCTGTGGGAGCCCCTATTACCCCTAATGGTGGGATCCAATACAGGTGTATTAACCATAGGGGGTAGTATGGTTCTTGTGGGGCCCCCTATTACCCCTAATGGTGGGATCCAATACAGGTGTATAACCATAGGGGTATGTATGGTTCTGTGGGAGCCCCCTATTACCCCTATGGTGGGATCCAATACAGGTGTATAACCATAGGCGGTATGAATGGTCTGTGGGAGCCCCCTATTACCCCTATTGGTGGGATCTCCAACAGGTGATTAACCATAGGCGGTATGTATGGTTCTGTGGGAGCCCCCTATTACCCCAATGGTGGGATCCAATACAGGTTGTATTAACCATAGGCGGTATGTATGGTTCTGTGGGAGCCCCTATTACCCCTAATGGTGGGATCCAATACAGGTGTATTAACCATAGGGGGTATGTATGGTTCTGGGGGAGCCCCATTTACCCCTAATTGTGGGATCCAATACAGGTGTATAACCATAGGGGGTATGTATGGTTCTGTGGGAGCCCCCTATTACCCCTATTGGTGGGATCCAATACAGGTGTATTAACCATAGGCGGTATGTATGGTTCTGTGGGAGCCCCCTATTACCCCTAATGGTGGGATCCAATACAGGTGTATTAACCATAGGGGGTATGTATGGTTCTGTGGGAGCCCCCTATTACCCCTAATGGTGGGATCCAATACAGGTGTATTAACCATAGGGGGTATGTATGGTTCTGTGGGAGCCCCCTATTACCCCTAATGGTGGGATCCATACAGGTGTATTAACCATAGGGGGTATGTATGGTTCTGTGGGAGCCCCCTATTACCCCAATGGTGGGGATCCAATACAGGTGTATTAACCATAGGGGGTATGTATGGTTCTGTGGGAGCCCCCTATTACCCCTAATGGTGGGATCCAATACAGGTGTATAACCATAGGGGGTATGTATGGTTTGTGGGAGCCCTATTACCCTAATGGTGGATCCAATACAGGTGTATTAACCATAGGGGGTATGTATGGTTCTGTGGGAGCCCCCTATTACCCCTAATGGTGGGATCCAAACGGTGTATTAACCATAGGCGGTATGTATGGTTCTGTGGGAGCCCCCTATTACCCCTAATGGTGGGATCCATACAGGTGTATTAACCATAGGCGGATGTATGGTTCTGTGGAGCCCCCTATTACCCCTAATGGTGGGATCCAACAGTGTATTAACCATAGGGGTATGTATGGTTTGTGGGAGCCCCCTATTACCCCTAATGGTGGGATCCAATACAGGTGTATTAACCATAGGGGGTATGTATGGTTCTGTGGGAGCCCCCTATTACCCCTAATGGTGGGATCCAATACAGGTGTATTAACCATAGGCGGTATGTATGGTTCTGTGGGAGCCCCCTATTACCCCTAATGGTGGGATCCAATACAGGTGTATTAACCATAGGCGGTATGTATGGTTCTGTGGGAGCCCCCTATTACCCCTAATGGTGGGATCCAATACAGTTGTATTAACCATAGGCGGCATGTATGGTTCTGTGGGAGCCCCCTATTACCCCATTAGGTGGAGGGGTTTTGAGTTGAAGCTGACAGGTGTTGGGAATGTGTTGACATAGGGTTTAATGGAAAGATCTGAGTCTAGCATTATTCCCAGGCAACAAAAATGAGGGGATAAGAATGATTGTGTTATTAATATTAAATGTAAATCTAGAGGGAGGGGAACGATCCTGAGGGTGGAAAATGGATGTCAGTGTAGGGAGATCTGGATCTTGGGTATCATCAGCATACAGTTGATACGGAAATCCAAACGAACTAATAAGTTGTCCAAGACCGAAGGTGTTAAGGAGAAAGTTAGAGAACCAAGTACTGAGCCTTGTGGTGCCCCACGGAGGGGGCGAGGTGGTAGAGCTTATTCCAGACTGGAAAACACTAACAGGGCGATGTAATAAAAGTTCTATTGTTAAAAATGGTGCTAATTTTGCCCCAACCAATCAGATGTTTATCATTTGAAAGCTAATATTGATTGGTTGGGGCAAAATTAGCACCATTTTTAACAACAAGAAATTTTATTAGATCTCCCTGTAAAATTCCTACCGAGAGGTAGGAAGATAGCCAGAAAAGTGATACCTAAGGAGGCCAGGATCTGAAGAAAGTAAAGGGTGATCAACAGTTTCAAAAGCTGAAGACAGGCCAAGAAGTAGTGGCCTTTACATTTAGCATTAAGTAGATCATGGTCACAAGAGGTTACAAGAGGTGCAGAAGTTTGCCTGTGCTATTAATCCACAGCAACCAATCAAATGTTACTGCAGTAGACCAGTAAAAGGGATCATTTGATTGGTTAAGGCCAATTATTGGCACAAAGTCGGGTATTTCTAATTCTGCAGGTGTCCTGGAAAACAACCAGAGAATATTTCACCTGGGTTGCTGCTGCCTGTGATGAGGAAGATTTGGAGAAACATGTGACCTTCAAAGGTTGGTGTTATCTATATTATCTATAGAATATCTGTTTGGTGGCCCCTGTGTCTGCGTGGAACTGGTCTATCGAGACAGCAAGGAAACATACAGTCAGAGGAATGTACCAAGAGCTGCCATCACTGCTGCTTTCGAGTACCAATGTGATTTGGGCTACCATATTGCCCACTTTTTACTCCAGCTATTCACACTAACCCTTGGTACACCGTTGCAAGTGGGTTAGTTTTAAGACCATTATTAGTAAAATGAGTGTAGTGGTAGTACAAATGGTCAGAGGTTTTTGTAAATCTATTAGCTTATCCATAGAATGTAATAGGCAGTATATCTGTTGTATTCAATTAGATCAACTGGACTTGAAATGTAGTTCTTGAAGACGTTTTGCTAGTCATCCGACTGGTTTTCTCAATTCAGAATGACTTGTACAAGAATCTGTGGCAATTATGTACCCTGGAAAATCCCAATATCACAGCCAGGTGTTAAGGGTGTGATTAGATAGTGGCTAAGAGGTGTTATAGGAACGCCCAGAGTAAGGTGTCAAAACAGCATTGTAACTCTGAATTGAGAAAGCCTGTCGGATGACTAGTGAAACGTCTTCAAGCAGCCAATTACCATGAGGGAAGCATCATCATGGAGCCTACAGCATCATCACTCTATAAACCATAGCAGCCAATTACCATGAGGGAAGCACTCTATAAACCATAGCAGCCAATTACCATGAGGGAAGTATCATCAGGGAGCCTATAGCATCATCACTCTATAAACATAGCAGCAATACCATGAGGGAAGCATCATCATGGAGCCTACAGCATCACACTCTATAAACCATAGCAGCAATTAACATGAGGGAAGTATCATCAGGGAGCCTATAGCATCACACTCTATAAACCATGGCAGCCAATTACCATGAGGGAAGCATCATCATGGAGCCTATAGCATCATCACTCTATAAACCATAGCAGCCAATTACCCTGAGGGAAAGTATCATCAGGAGGCCTATAGCATCATCACTCTATAAACCATAGAGCCAAGTTACCATGAGGGAAGCATCATTATGAGCGCTATGCATCATCACTCTATAAAACCATAGCAGCCAATTACAGGAGGAAGCCTATCATGGAGCCTAAGCATCATCACTCTATAAACCATAGCAGCCCAATTACCATGAGGGAAGCATCATCATGGAGCTATAGATCATCACTCTATAAACCATGCAGCCAATACACATGAGGGAAAGCACATCATGGAGCCTAAGCTCATCACTCTATTAAACATAGCAGCCAATTACCATGAGGGAAGTATATCAGGAGCCTATAGCATCATCACTCTATAAACCATAGCAGCCAATTACCATGAGGGAAGCATCATCTGGAGCCTATAGCATCATCACTCTATAAACCATAGAAGCCAATTACCATGAGGGAAGTATCATATGGAGCCTATAGCATCATCACTCTATAAACCATAGCAGCCAATTACCATGAGGAAGCATCATCATGGAGCCTATAGCTCAATCACTCATAAAACCATAGCAGCCAATTACCCTGAGGGAAGCATCATCAGGAGCCTAAGCATCATCACTCTATAAACCATAGCAGCCAATTACCATGAGGGAAGCATCATCATGGAGCATAGCATCATCACTCTATAAACCATAGCAGCCAATTACCATGAGGGAAGCATCATCATGGAGCCTATAGCATCATCACTTATAAACCATAGCAGCCAATTACCATGAGGGAAGCATCATCATGGAGGCCTATAGCATCATCACTCTATAACATGCAGCCAATTACCATGAGGGAAGCATCATCATGGAGCCTATAGCATCATCACTCATAAACCATGGCAGCCAATTACCATGAGGGAAGCATCATCATGGAGCCTATAGCTCATCACTCTATAAAACCATGGCAGCCAATTACCATGAGGGAACAATCATCATGGAGCCTATAGCATCATCACTCTATAAACCATGGCAGCCAATTACCATGAGGGAAGCATCATCATGGAGCCTACTAGCCGGCCAAATTACCCATGAGGGAAGTCTCATCAGGGAGCCTATAGCATCATCACTTATAAACCTAGCAGCCAATTACCATGAGGAAGCATCATCATGGAGCCTACGCATCATCACTCATACCATAGCAGCCAATTACCATGAGGAATATCATCGGGAGCCTATAGCATCATCACTCTATAAACCATGGCAGCCAATTACCATGAGGGAAGCATCATCATGGAGCCTATAGCATCATCACTCTATAAACCATACAGCCAATACCATAGGGAAGTATCATCAGGGAGCCTATAGCATCATCACTCTATAACCATACAGCCAATTACCATGAGGGAAGCATCATCATGGAGCCTATATAGCACATCACTCTATAAACCATAGCAGCCAATTACCATGAGGGAAGCATCATCATGGAGCCTACAGCATCATCACTCTATAAACCATAGCAGCCAATTACCATGAGGGAAGCATCATCATGGACCTATAGCATCATCACCTATAAACCATGCAGCCAATTACCATGAGGGAAGCATCATCATGGAGCCTACAGCATCATCACTCTATAAACCATAGCGCCAATTACCATGAGGGAAGTATCATCAGGAGCATCTAGCATCATCATCTCTAAACCATAGCACCAATTACCAGAGGGAAGCATCATCATGGAGCCTATAGCATCATCACTCTATAAAACCATAGCACCAATATCCATGAGGGAAGTATTCATGGAGCCTATAGCATCATCACTCTATAAACAATAGCAGCCAATTACCATGAGGAGAAGCTATCATCATGGACCTATAGCATCATCACTCATAAACCATAGCAGCCAATTACCATGAGGGAACATCATCATGGGCCTATAGCATCATCACTCTATAAACCATAGCAGCACATTACCATGAGGGAAGTATCATCATGGAGCCTATAGCATCATCACTCTATAAACCATAGCAGCCAATTACCATGAGGGAAGCATCATCATGGAGCCTATGCATCATCACTCTATAAACCATAGCAGCCAATTACCATGAGGGAAGCATCATCATGGAGCCTATAGCATCATCACTCTATCACATAGCAGCCAATTACCATGAGGGAAGCATCATCATGGAGCCTATAGCATCATCACTCTATAAACCATGGCAGCCAATTACCATGAGGCATCATCATGGGCCTATAGCCATCACTCTATAAACCATGCAGCCAATTACCATGAGGGAAGCATCATCATGAGCCTATAGCATCATCACTCTATAAACCATGGCAGCCAATTACCATGAGGGAAGCATCATCATGGAGCCTATAGCATCATCACTCTATAAACCATAGCAGCCAATTACCATGAGGGAAGCATCATCATGGAGCCTATAGCATCATCACTCTATAAACCATGGCAGCCAATTACCATTCATGCAGCCAAGTCCATTCGGGACTGGAGATTTCATTCAGCCGTGCTGACTCGCGAGTGAGCTGAGGCTGGTGAACGTCCATTGGCCTTGGGGACACTCGGAACTGCGGTACACCACATTACCAATTAAGGGCCATCCGTCGAGGATATGTGTACCCAGCTTAACGTTTCCTTTGACAGATACGATCTCCCCCAGCAAAGCCTGTAGAAAAAGCAGAGAGTTTTGCTTTCCAAGTTGCTCTTAATGCCACTGGATTCTCTGTAAGGGAGTAGATATGATACATAATCCTTAATATGACATCATTCTTGGTCAGTCATGTGATCATATGATTCTTGTTGGGTGAAGCCATATGAAAAAATTTATAAGGGAATGAAAGAGATCAGCTGTTGAAGATAGTAGCTAAATTAGGATTATTCACAATGTGGATTGGTGCTTTCCAAATGATCTAACACAGTGATCAGCCCCTGGATACCATATGGACCCACTTTATTTAAGCTGCCATCGGGGACGCCCGACCTTTATACAAATATATAACCTTTATATACACATATATAGATATTTTATATCATATATAGACCTTATATGACACTATACTACATCATTTTATACATATATACACACATATATAGATACTTTATATACACCTATATAGATACTTTATATCCAACACTATCTATAATACTTTATATACATAATATCTATATATGTATATAAATTATCTATATATGTGTATATAAAGGTCTATATATTTGTATATAAAGGTCGGGCGTCCCCGATGGCAGCTTAAATAAAGTGGGTCCATATGGTATCCAGGGGCTGATCACTGTGTTAGATCATTTTGGAAAGCACCATATCCACCATTGTGAATAATCCTAATTTAGCTATCCTTATCTTCACAGCTGATCTCTTTCATTCCCCTTATAAATTTTTTCATATGGCTTCACCCAACAAGAATCATATGATCACATGACTGACCAAGAATGATGTCATATTAAGGATTATGTTATCATATCTACTCCCTTACAGAGAATCCAGTGGCATTAAGAGCAACTTGGAAAGCAAAACTCTCTGCTTTTTCTACAGGCTTTGCTTGGGGGAGATCGTATCTGTCAAAGGAAACGTTAAGCTGGGTACACATATCCTCGACGGGATTGGCCCTTAATTGGTAATGTGTGTACCGCAGTTCCGAGTGTCCCCAAGGCCAATGGACGTTCACCAGCCTCAGCATCACTCGCGAGTCAGCCACGGCTGAATGAAATCTCCAGTCCCGAATGGACTTGGCTGCATGAATGGTAATTGGCTGCCATGGTTTATAGAGTGATGATGCTATAGGCTCGCTAATAGCTCCATGATATGCTTCCCCTCATGGTAATTGGCTGCTATGGTTTTTAGAGTGATGATGCTATAGCCTCCATGATATGCTCCCTCATGGTAATTGGCTCCCATGGTTTATAGAGTGATGATGCTATAGGCCTCCATGATGATGCTTCCCTCATGGTAATTGGCTGCCATGGTTTATAGAGTGATGAGCTATAGGCTCCATGATGATGCTTCCCTCATGGTAATTGGCTGCCATGGTTATAGAGTGAGATGCTATAGGCTCCATGATGATGCTTCCCTCATGGTAATTGGCTGCTATGGTTTATAGAGTGATGATGCTATAGGCTCCATGATGATGTTCCTCCCTATGGTAATTGGCTGCATGGTTTATAGAGTGATGATGCTATAAGGCTCCATGATATGCTTCCCTCATGTAATTGGCTGCTATTTTATAGAGTGATGATGCATAGGCTCCATGAGATGTCACTTCCCTCATGGTATTTGGCTGCTATGGGTTTATAGAGTGATATGCTATAGGCTCCATGATGATGCTTCCCTCATGGTAATTGGCCTGTCTATGGTTTATAGAGTGATGATGCTATAGGCTCCATGATGATGCTTCCCTCATGGTAATTGGCTGCTATGGTTTATAGAGTGATGATGCTATAGGCTCCATGATGTACT
This sequence comes from Hymenochirus boettgeri, assembly GCA_019447015.1. Taxonomy (NCBI): domain Eukaryota; kingdom Metazoa; phylum Chordata; class Amphibia; order Anura; family Pipidae; genus Hymenochirus; species Hymenochirus boettgeri. The sequence continues at coordinate 73,360,681 of CM033476.1, read as the reverse complement.
TCCCTCATGGTAATTGGCTGCTATGGTTTATAGAGTGATGATGCTATAGGCTCCAGTGATGATGCTTCCCTCATGTTAATTGGCTGCTATGGTTTATAGAGTGATGATGCTATAGGCTCCCTGATGATACTTCCCTCATGGTAATTGGGCTGACTATGGTTTTATAGAGTGATGATGCTGTAGGCTCCATGATGATGCTTCCCTCATGGTAATTGGCTGCCATGGTTTATAGAGTGATGATGCTATAGGCTCCATGATGATGCTTCCCTCATGGTAATTGGGTGCTATGGTTTTATAAGTGATGATGCTGTAGGCTCCATGATGATGCTTCCCTCATGGTATTGGCTGCTAGGTTTAATAGAGTGGATGATGCTATAGCTCCATGATGATGCTTCCCTCATGGTAATTGGCTGCTATGGTTTATATGAGTGATGATGCTATAGGCTCCCTGATGATACTTCCCTCATGGTAATTGGCTGCTATGGTTTATAGAGTGATGATGCTATAGGCTCCATGATGATGCTTCCCTCATGGTAATTGGCTGCCATGGTTTATAGAGTGATGATGCTATAGGCTCCCTGATGATACTTCCCTCATGGTAATTGGCTGCTATGTTTTTATAGAGTGATGATGCTGTAGGCTCATGATGATGCTTCCTCATGGTAATTGGCTGCTATGGTTTATAGAGTGATGATGCTATAGGCTCCCTGATGATACTTCCCTCATGGTAATTGGCTGCTTGGTTTATAGAAGTGATGATGCTGTAGGCTCCATGATGATGCTTCCTCTCATGGTAATTGGCTGCCATGGTTTATAGAGTGTTGATGCTATAGGCTCCATGATGATGCTTCCCTCAGGGGCGTAAATACCAGGGGAGCAGGGAGAAACCGTAATGGGGCCCGGGAGCAAAGGGGCCCCATCTTTTTATTTTTACTACGATAGATATCGCTTCCTCACATAAAACGACTGTGGATGAAGCATGGATAGGGGCCCCACCATAGTTTTGTCGGGGGCCCATTGATTTCTAGTTATGCTCCTTTCTTAATAAAATCCAATTAACGCTTATGGAATTATACCCTTTTTTTGTTTGTTTGGTCTGAGGAAGGAGCCACACTGGTTCCGAAACGTCACCATTAAAGGACATTTTTTCCACTACTAAGACTGGTGTGCCTAGCATGTCTTACCGCTTATGGAATTATACCCTGGTAAATAAGTGTTTCCTTGTAAGGTAGGATGGAGTCTAGGGGGTTATGACATAATCCGGGGCTATTAGCACAAAGTGCTCCACCACAAATACAGACCAAACCCCACACCACACCCATGTTTTTTTGAAATTTGTGAACGCAAATGGCATGTTTAAAATTGAAAGGCATGTTTTCTACAAAAATGTGTGTTTAGGAGCAACCCCACCCCCAGTTGCGTTGTACCATAGATTTAGTATTGCACCCAGGCTGAGGTGTTACGCTTACCACTGCTGCTTGCTCCACCTTCTCTGCTGCTGCAACGTGCCCTTTACGTTCACAAGCAGTAGCAGTGGAGGCTTGATCCGTATGGCAGGCAGCCATTGGCTATGATGTCACCGTCACGGCTGACATCATAGCCAAATTAGCACCATTTTTACGATAGAAATTTTATTGATTCTCCCTGAGATTATATAAACAAGGGGATAAGTACAAGCCATTATACAATAATAAATATAATTTCATATCTCGTTAAGAATACATATATATAAATTATGTATTAGTGGATGTAAGTGCAACAAGCCTCGACACATCAGGAATAGATCCCTGACCAAGCTTACAATCTAAGTGGGGGGACAACATACAGATACAAGAGTGGGAAAGGAACCCTGCCTGACCCCACTCTCCATACACTGTAACCTATTGGCTCCTTTCCCCCTGATGATGAGTTAAGTTGCATAGAAAATGATCTCAGCATTGGACTGTGTCAGGAGTTGAAGAAAAACCACAAATTGCTGCAAATATTCACATGGTAGACTGACGTACTTTCCTGGATTCACCACCAGGGGACGCTGAGAGCAGCTAAACAAGCAGGAAGTTAACTAGCGTCCAGTCACCTTTCAGTTTCGTTTTACAGGAACCGAAGGGGGCCAATCCCATCTTTCTGTCATGGGTGTTAGAACTCTATCATCTGTTCCTCCTGTAGTTGCTGCAGCCAGGGTCCCACGGGCACACGATGGATTCTAGGTCACCACTCACACAGCCCCCCGACATCATTCTGCAACCAGAGTCCGTCCAGTACTCTCAGGTGATCTTCACTCGATGGGGCAGAGCTATGTACCGGGCACAGATGTCCAGTGTTACTTTACTTTACAGTTCTACCTTCCAGCCTGGGAAGAAAGACTGGGTGGGGATCTTCAAGGTAAGGGCGCCCCCTAATGGTGGGATCCATACGGTGTATTAACCCATAGGGGTGTATGGATCTATGTGCCCCTATTACCCCTAATGGTGGGATCCAATACACGTATCTTAACCATAGGGGGTGTATGGACTATGGGAGCCCCCTATTAAACCCCTAATGGGGATCCAATGCAGGTATATTAACCATAGGAGCTGTGTATGGATCTATGGGATCCCCCCCTATTACCCCTAATGTGTGGGATCCATACAGGTATATTACCATGGGGTGTGTGTGGATCTATGGGACCCCCCTATTACCCCTAATGGTGGGATCCAATACAGTATATTAACCATAGGAGCTGTGATTGGTCTATGGGGAGCCCCCTATTACCCCTAATGGTTGGATCCAATACAGGTTATATTAACCATAAGGGGTGTGTATGGATCTATGGGACCCCCTATTACCCCTAATGGTGGGGATCCAATACAGGATATTAACCATAGGGGTATGTATGGTTCTATGGGAGCCCCCTATTTCCCTAATGTGGGATCCAATACAGGTGGGTATTAACCATAGGGGTGTGTATGGGTCTATGGGAGCCCCCTATTACCCCTAATGGTGGGATCCAATACAGGTATTTAACCATAGGGGGTATTATGGTTCTAGGGAGCCCCCTATTACCCCTAATGGTGGGATCCAATACACGTATATTAACCATAGGGGGTGTGTATGGAATCTATGGGAGCCCCCTATTACCCCTAATGGTGGGATCCAATGCAGGTATATTAACCATAGTGGCTGTTGTATGGATCTAGGGGATGCCCCCTATTACCACTAAGGTGGGGATTCCAATGCAGGTATATTAACCATAGGGGTGTGTATGGTCTATGGGGCCCCCTATTACCCCTAACTGGTGGGATCCAATGCAGTATATTAACCATAGGGGGTGTATGGATCTATGGGAGCCCCCTATTACCCCTAATGGTGGGATCCAATACAGTGTATTAACCATGGGGGTGTGTATGGATCTATGGGAGCCCCCTAGAAATTCCCCTAATGGTGGGGATCCATACGGTGTATTAACCAACATAGGAGGTATGTTGGTTTCGTGGTAGCCCCCTATTTACCACACTAATGGTGGGATCCAAACAAGGTGTATTAACATAGGCGGATGTATGGTTCTGTGGGAGCCCCTATTAACCCCCTAATGGGGATCCAATACATGGATTAACCATAGGGTTTATTATGGTTCGTGGTTGGAGCCCCCTTTACCCCTAATGGGTGGGTCCATACAGGTGTATTACCATATGGGGTATGTATGGTTTCTGTGGAGCCCCCTATGTACCCCTAAATGTGTGGATCCCATACCAGTGTATAACACAATGGGGTTGTATGTTCTGTGGGCAGGCCCCCTATTCACCCCTGAATGGTGGGACCACTATACAGGGTGTATTAACCATAGGGGGTATGTTATGGTTCTGTGGAGCCCGCTATTAACCCCTAATGGTGGGAATCCATACATGTGTATTAACCATAGGGGGTATTAATGGTGTTCTGTGGGAGCCCCCTTATCCTACCCCTAATTGTGGGATCCATACGGTGTAATTAACCATATGGGGGTTTATGGTTCTGTGGGCAGCCCCCTAGTTACCCCTAATGGTGGGATCCAATACGGTGTAATTAACCTAGGCGGTATGTATGGTTCTGTGGAGCCCCCTATTAACCCCTATGGTGGGATTCCAATACAGTTGGTATAACATAGGGGGGTTGTATGGTTTCTGTGGGAGCCCCCTATTACCGCCTAATGGTGGTATCCAATACAGTGTATTAACCATAGGGGGATATGTATGGTTCTGTGGAGCCCCCTATTCCCCTATTGGTGGATCCAATACAGTGTATTAACCCATAGGCGTATGTAATGGTTCTCTGGAGCCCCCCCTATTACCCCTATTTGTGGGATCCAATACAGGTGTATTAACCATAGGGCGGTATGTATTGTTCTGTGGGAGGCCCCCTATTACCACCTAATGGTGGTACCAATACAGGTGTATCTAACCATAGGCGGATGTATGGTTCTTTGGGACCCCCTATTACCCCTAATGGTTGGGATCCAATACAGGTGTATTAACCATGGGGGTATGTATGGTTCTGTGGGAGCCCCCTATTAACCCCTAATGGGGGATCCAATCAGGTGTATTAAACCATAGGGGTAATGTATGGTTCTGTGGGACCCCCTATTACCCCATTGGTGGGATCCAATACAGGTGGTATTAACCATAGGCGGTATGTATGGTTCTGTGGGGCCCCTATACCCCTATGGTGGGATCCATACAGGTGTAAAAATTAACCAAGGGGTATGTATGGTTCTGTGGGAGCCCCCTATTACCCCAATAGGTGGGATCCAATACAGGTGTCTTACCATAGGGGGTATGTATGGTTTCTGTGGGAGCCCCCTATTACCCCTACTGGGGGATCCAATCAGGTGGTATTCACCATAGGGGGTATGTATGGGGTTCTTGACCCCCTATTACAACCCCTAATGGTGGGATCCATACAGGTGTAGTAACCAATGGGGGTATGTATGGTTCTGTGGGAGCCCCCTATTACCCCTAAATGGTGGGATCCATACAGGTGTATTAACCATAGGGGGATGTAAGGTTCTGTGGGAGCCCCCTATTACCCCTACTGGGTGGGATCCCATACGGTGTATTAACCATAGGGGGTATGGTATGGTTCTGTGGAGCCCCCTAATTACCCCCTAATGTGGGTATCCAATACAGGTGTACTAACCATCAAGGCGGTATGTATGGTTCTGGTGGCAATCCCCCCATTACCCCTACTGGTGGGATCCAATACAGGTGTATTAACATAGGCGGCATGTATGGTTCTGTGGAGCCCCCTATTACCCCTAATGGGGGATCCACTACAGGGTGTATTAAACATAAGGGGGGTATGTATGGTTCTGTGGGACCCCCTATTATTACCCCTAAGGTGGGATCCATACAGGTTTGATTTAACCATAGGGGGTATGGGGTATGGTTCTGTGGGAGCTCCCTATTAACCCCTAATGGTGGATCCAATACAGGTGTATTAACCATAGGCGTATGTATGTTCTGTGGGAGCCCCTATTACCCCTAATGGTGGGATCCAATACAGTTTTATACCATAAGGCGGCATGTATGGTTCTGTGGAGCCCTATTACCCCATTCCGGTGGAGGGGTTTTTTGGTTGAAGCTGACAGTTGTTGGTAACGGTGGTTGACATAGGGTTTTAATGGAAGAATCTGCGTCCTAGCATTATTCCCATGCAACACAAACTGAGGGGATAAGAAATTATTGTGTGTTATTAATTTAAATGTAACTCCTAGTAGGGGAACGATTCCTGAGGGTGGGAAAATGGATGTCAGTGTAAGGGGAGATCTGGATCCTTGGGTTATCATCAAGCATCACAGTTTGATACTGGAAATCCAAACGAACTAATAAGTTGTCCAAGACCGAAGGTGTTAATGGAGAAAGTTAGAGCACCAAGTCTGATCCTTGTGGTGCCCCACGGAGGGGCCGAGGGTCGAGCTTATTCTCCATACTGGAAAACACAACAGAACAGGGCGATGTAATACAAAGGTCTATTGTGAAAATGGTGTCTAATTTTGCCCAACCAATCAGATGTTTATCATTTGAAAAGCTATATTTGAATTGGTTGGGGCAAAATTAGCACCATTTTAACCAACAAGAAATTTTATTAGATCTCCTGTAAATTCCCTACCATAGAGTAGGAAGATAGCCAGAAAGTGATACCTAAGGAGGCCAGGATCTGAATAAAGTAAAGGGTGATCAACAGTTCAAAAAGCTGAAGACAGGCCAATAAAGTAGTGCCTTTACATTTAGCATTAAGTAGATCATTGCACAAGAGGTTACAAGAAGGTGCAGAATTTGCCTGTTCTCTTAATCCACAGCAACCCAATCCAATGTTACTGCAGTAGACCAGTAAAAGTTATCTTTGATTGGTTAAGGCCAATTATTGGCACAAGTCCGTGTATTTCTAATTTCTAATTCTGCAGGTTCCTGGAAAACAACCAGAGAAATATTTCACACCTGGGTTGCTGTTGGCTGCTTCCTGTTATGAGGAAATTTTGGCGAAACAATGTGCCCTTCAGTTGGTGTTCTCCTACTTTTATCTAGAGAATATCTTGTTTTTGGTGTCCCGCCTGTGTCTGCGTGGAACTGGCTATCGAGACAGCAAGGAAATCATACAGTCAGAGGAATGTACCAAGAGCTGCCATCACTGCTGCTTTCATGTATCCATGTGATTTGGCTACCATATTGCCACCACTTTTACTCCAGCTATTCCACACTAACCCGTGGTACAATCAGGCCCGTGCAAGTGGGGTTAGTTTTAAGACCATTATTATTAAAAGTGGTAGTGGTACGTACAAAGGTCAGAGGTTTTTGTAAATCTATTGCTATCCTAGAGATGAATAGGCATATATCTGTTGTATTCAATTAGATCAACTGGACTTGAAGTTTAGTTTTCGTGAACGTTTCGCTAGTCATCCACTGGCTTTCTCAATTCGAATACTTGTACAGAGAATCTGGTGGCAATTATGTACCCTGGAAAATCCCAATTCGCAATATCACACAGCCAGGTGTTAAGGGTGTGGATTGTATGTGGCTAAGAGGTGTTATGGAACGCCCAGAGTAAGGTGTCAAAACAGCATTTGTCACTCTGAATTGAGAAAGCCTGTCCGGATGACTAGTGAACGTCTTCAAAGAACTAAACCTTCCAAGTCCATTTGATCTAATTGAAATACAACAGATATACAGATCTGGATGAATGAAACCTTTCACAAGCGTATAGGCAGTAAACTAGTTGAAGTAATTTTGCAATATACAAAAGGAAATCTATCATCTATCTATCATCTACTTATCTATCCTTCCTATCTATCCTATTCTATCACAGACCCAGCACATCCATTGGCAGATCTATCTGCAAAGCGCCATTTTTTAAAAGAAATTCACTTTATTGATGTTCAAACAGATAAGCAAACAATCAAGGAAAAAGAAAATAATCAATGTACGTTTAGATTGCAGCCTGGCAGCATGTCCGTTTGGTCGAAATACTTTCCATCTGTACTAAGAACTGAACTGAATTGTTTTCACATATATCAAAGAGTTCTTGTTTCTGGCCCTAGAGCTGATGGAAATCCAATATTTTAAATTGAAATTATTGTCAGCTGTTCCTTTGAGTCTTCCTAGATTGGATGTTTTGTGTGGTTGCTGATTGGTACCAATACATCTGTGAAGTTTTATAAATAAAATGGTGGGTATTGACTAGAACATTTCCATCTCCCTCACCATGTAGTAGCAGTTTATTTTTCAGGGCATTGTTCTAGTAACATTTTTTTTGGTGTTGCCCCCATAGTTCCTCTCTAATAGCCCCCTTCTATTGTGGGGAATTGTCAGAAGTTGGGCATTTGTGTTCACCATTTGAGGCCAACCCACATGTTTTTGTCTGATTTCTCAGTAAATTGGGCAAAAACTATATTGATGATGTCTTTCAAAACATGGGATTGGGTCAGTAGTATTACTTTAATTCCAATCTTGCGGACTAACCGATCATTTTTATTAATTAGAAGTCTGGCTGAAGGGAATATCGGGCCAGGGTTTGGGCCTATGTGTCCTTATTGGCCAGTTCACGCTTTTCCCACTGCTGGCCATCCAAATGTTTAGGATGTTTAAAGGGAAAAAGTTTCACCGCTCAAATGGGGGAACACCCCCCCAGCTTTGGGGGGTTTTATTTACCTATATACATGTTTTTATTTGAGGGTAGGGGTGAACTTTTCATCATTCAAAGCCGTTTTCTTACCTGATATGTTCCCTGGCCCAGATTTACACTTCGCAATCGCCGTAAACAGCTGTTACTATCTACCGGCACTAAGGCTATGGAAGAGTTTTATACTGTATATGGTCGATACTAACGTTCAACTGGATCTTTGGTTTTTGAGTGGGGAGGATAGGCGAGGTCTACCCTGCAGCCTCACTTGAATATTCACAGACAGGACCATTAATGACCGAGTAATTTCTGTTGATCTGCAATGGCAATTTTATATGTGTTTGCCCAGCTTTTAGCTGGTGACCATTGAGATGCTGTGTGATCTTTTGTGTGATACGTTCATGTACATTTTTGGTTTATTGTAGCAATCTTATCTGCCAAAGGAAAACGACGACTAATTTACCTACCATTTCTGCTATGTGGATCAGAATGGGGAGGTACGAGTTTCAGCGTTTCCCATTCAGTTCTGCTGCCGGCTAATGGAAGAGGCGGAGTACAGTGACCATTCTGATGGTGACACAGAGGTTCGATGTTTACTCTTGCCTTCATGAAGTGAACCAGGTGGTCCCTGTGATGCACCATATATGTGCTAATGTTAGATAACCCCCCAATGTATGTTTCTGTTACATTAAACGCAATCAATACAAGTCACTATCGGTTTTTCCCTCAGGAGGAGGCGTTATTAATAACGGAAGATAAAAAGAAGGCAGAAAAAGAAATCGCCCTGTTGGAGGTGATGAAAACCGATCATTTGAATTGCATTGTTCTCGGATTTATATTTAATGATTGTTTTTCTTTCAGGGAAGGTGACAGAACTGGAGAGTGTAATTGTGCTCTGAAGGATGATCTTTCTTTTACTGCGAATAGTGAAATGGTCTCCTTCGGGACCGTCTATTGGACATGTACTAAAAGACCTGAGAATAGAGCAACAAACAGGGAATGGTCAAACTTCTCTTATCCCCAAATCTTCTTATTCCCATAATCAATTTGCATGCTGTTTTTTGAACCATTCATGTTTCTTATGCAATTTATCTTTCTGGGTTTGCTGGCATTCCAAGTGTATGAAGCTGACACACTATCATATTATACACAAAGACAAATGGTGTTAGTCCTAGAAATGTCAGTTGATCCTGTGTAAGGCTACTGTTCTATAAGGCGCGCTGTTCTATAAGGCGCGCTGGTTCTACTAGGCTCGCTGTTCTATAAGGGCGCTGTTCTATAGGCCGCGCTGTGTCTATAGGCGCGCTGTTCTATAAGGCGCGCTGTTCCATAAGGCGCGCTGTTCCATAAGGCGCGCTGTTCCATAAGGCGCGCTGTTCCATAAGGCGGCGCTGTTCCATAAGGCGCCTGTTCCTCGGTCGCGCTGTTCCATAAGGCCGCGCTGTTCCATAAGGGCGCACTGTTCCATAAGGCGCATGTCCATAATGCGCACTGTTCCCATACGGCAAACACTGTTTTCCATAAGGCACACTGTTCTATCAGACCATATATACAAGAGAAGAACAAGACTTCCGGCTATAACATGAACACAGTTTCCATGGCACTCAACTATCAATAACCCATAAATTTTAACGTTTCATGTGGGGAAGGGAACCACATCCCTATAGATCCCACTGCAGTGTATTCACACTTAACTCGTCCAAGGTATACATCAACTTTATGTATTCACACAAATACACAAAGCATTAAAATCCAAATACATATAATATACTAAAAAGATTTGTGTAAATGGCACTTATGGAATGACGTTATAAAAATGTATATAAAAAGGTAGGTGGGGAGTCGGAAGTAAAGTTATCAGGTACCCTAGTTTAAGTACTTTAGAGTCCCAATAGTCCATGAGAATTTACAACCAAACACAAAGATAATGCTGACAGAGAGAGTCCAATTAAATTAACATGAATGGGGGATCGCAAATACCAATATATTTCTCAAAGGGTGCGTCCACCCTTCTGGAATCATGTAATTATGGATTTATAAAAGTAAGTTTTTTTTAAATTATTTTAATTTGGCTTTGAAGAGACAATGAACATTTTTTTTTCCCGAAATTTTCTTTTGTCTTTCTCTTTTTCCACCTATTTAATTGGGACTGTGGTCTCCTGTTTTTCAAGCTAAAGAATCTGTAAAATGTGCAGGCTGTCTGGGAGCATGTGCTATCTTCTAGCTATGGAATTCATGCAAATCGTTTTAGTATATTGGTGATTAACAGACATTTGTTGAGCATATGACCTTAATGTGTCTTATGTCCTATCAACGCTGATTACCTGTCTCTTAATTTGGCCTTCCAGGTGTCACAGACCTTATGAAGCACTGTTACCTGTCTGTTTGAGTTGTTCAGCGTAGCTCAGGCTAATCAACGCTGATGACCTTTTTTACCTGCCTCTTGAGTGTGCATTCAGCTGTGTCACAGGCCAATCATTGCTGATTAACCTGTCTCTTGATTGCCTTCAGCTGTATTAACAGACCTAATCAGCGCTGATAAAACCTGCTCTAGATTTGCATTCAGCTGTGTTACCGTCCGAATTAGCGCTGATTACCTGTCCCTTGATTGCATTGAAGTTGTGTTGCGGTGTAGGTTTTAGAATCACAGCACACACACACTCACATTAATAGGCTTTGTGCAGCCTTTCCAAACCAATTTCAAAGTTTTATACTTTCCCGTTCTAGGTCCGTTACACACCCTACTCTTCCACAAGATATATTGGTCTTGGCCTTTTCGGCATAATACATGTTGTGGGGAGCTTGATTGTAAATACGAATTGTAATATTTTGACTTTGTTGATAAGTTTTTCATTCTATTTCTCAGGAGTTTATCAGAAAAAAACAACTGGAAGAGGAAAAATAGGAATAAAGCTTTGGTGCTTGAGTTAAATCGGCAAAAGAAGAGCCAAGAACACAGAGCCGGCTTCAAATTTTCTGAAACCTTGAAGTTTAATCAGTGAGTTCAATACCATGCCTGGTGTTTCCTGTATCTGCCCTGTGGCTTTTGCTTATTGTCAATTTCTTTACATTTTCAGGCTAAACGGATGAATTACGAGCTTCAGACAAAGTTTTCAACCTATGGAAATATCACTTAGTGCTATCAGAGGAAAATTATTTATGATGCCCCAGGTAAAAATTGTAATATTGAAAAGTTTTTTAGAAGAAGAGACTCTTATACTACTGTTATATAAAGACACAAAGTCTATTCCTTTTAGATCGTGTCTTACAACCATGGGGTGGAATTGAGAGTCTTGGTCCTGACACCGCGGGTGATAAAGGTCTGGTCTTGACACCAGCTGGGTGTAGGGGTCTTGTCGACACAGCTGGTTGATAGGGGGTCTTGGTCTGACCCATCGGGTGAGAGGGGGGTCTGGTCTGACACCCAGCGGGGTGATTAATAAGGGGGTCTTGGTCCTTACACCAGCGGGGTGAGATGGGGTCTTGGTTGACATCCAGCGTGGTGATAGAAGGTCTGGTCTGACCCCAGTGGGGGGATAGTAGGTCTTGGTCTGACACCAGTGGGGGGATAGTGGGTCTGGTCTGACACCAGTGGGGGGTGATAGGGGGTCTTGGGTCTGACACCCGTGGGGTGATAGGGGGTCCTTGGTCTGAACACCAGTGGGGGTGATAGGGGGTCTTGGTCTGACACCATGGGGTGATCGGGGGTCTTGGTTCTGCACCATTGGGGTGATAGGGGTCTTGCTGACCCAGCGGGTGATAGAAGTCTTGTTGGTCTTACACCAGTGGGGGTATAGTGGTCTTGGTCTGACACCATTGGGTGTGATAGGAGGTCTTGGTCTGACACATTGGGGTGATATGGGGTCTTGGTCTGACACCATGGGGGGTGGATAGGGGGTCTTGGTCTGACACCAGTGGGGTGCTAGGATGGGGTCCTTGGTCTGACACCAGTGTGGTGATAGGGGGTTTGGTCCTGCCCAGTGGGGTGATGGGGTCTTTTTGGCTGAACAGTGGGGGTGATAGGGGGTCTTTGGTATGACACCAGTGGGGGTGTGATAGGTGTATACGTAAGTGTGTAATCTTTTTACGGGTGTGAAAATAATCTTACAGGAGGAAATAAGGAATTAAAGTTCCCTGTCGTATTGCCAAGAAAAGGAGCTGTCTGAAATTAGAACACAATAATGTATAGAGAGTGTGCATCCACTGGTGGGATCCCCCAATCAGTTTCTGCCACCCCGAATACAGAAAAGAATAAACCTACAATCAATGTCTGGAAATAAGTTCAAAATCTCTTTTATTTATTTGTGAACGTTATAATTATAGTTCCTACTAGGCGCACTGTTCCACTAAGGCGGCTGTTCCATAAGGCGCGCGGTTCCATAAGGCGCTGTAGCTGCTCGCCATAAGCGCGCTGTTCCATAAGGCGCGGCGTTCCATAAGGCGCGTTGTTCCATAAGGCGCGTGTCTCGCGCTTCCATAAGGCGCGCGGTTCCATAAGGCACGATGTTCCATAAGGCACGCTGATTCCATAAGGCACCTGTTGACATAAGGCACGCTTGGTTCTATAAGGCGCGGCTAGGCCTTCATAAGGCGCGGCTGTTTCCATAAGGCGGCGTCTGTTCCAAAGGCGCGCTGTTCCCATAAGGCGCGCTTCCATAACGGCCGTGTGAGCACGCTGTTCCATAAGGCACCGCTGTCCATAGGCACGTTGTTTTCCATAGGCCAAGCTTGTTCCATAAGGCACGATGTTACATAAGGCACACTGTTTCCATAAGGGCGCACTGTTATTATAAGACCATAGAAAGAGAGAAGAAAAAGACTCCGGCTTATTAACATGGAACCATTCCATAGCATCAACTATCAATAACCCACTAAAACTTTAAAGAATCATGTGGGGGAAGGGAACCACACCCTATAGATCCCACTGAAAGCAAGTGTATTCACACTACTCTCCCAAGGTATACAGCACTTTATAGTCACACAATTACACACGCAGTAATACAAATACATAGAATATACTAAAAAGATTTTGGTAATGGGCACGTATGGAATGACGTTACTAAAAATGTATATAAAAAGTAGGTGGGGCTGGAGTAAAAAAGTTATCAGGTTGAACCTAGTTTAAGTAAAATAGAGTCCCAATAGTCCATGGAGATGTAATCCAAACACAAAGATAATGCTGGTACCAGAGAGTCAATAAATAACTGAATCGGGGAGGGGATCGCAAACCTAGATATACGACAAGGGTGCGTCCACCTTCTGGAAATAATGTAAATTATGTACATGTTAGTAAATAGATATATAAATAGATACGATTCTCACCCTTGCTCAATGCTGGCGGTTCTCAAACTAACCGGGAATCCGGTATGATAGCATGGATAATGAAGATGTCCGGCCTTGTATGCCAGATCTCCACGGGTGGTTCCAGAGCTTTACAGTGAACATTAATCAATCGGTCGTGCACGATCGCGTAAGTTACGTCCATTCACCGAGTCGCCACGGCGACTCACAATACACAGCACTTAAGGAAGGGGATATATGGTTCACTCCGCAGCTCCACACTGCCACGCTACCACAACGACCGCCGTCGTTTCGGGACTAGACTCCTTTCTTCGGGTCATGTTCTATAGGCACACTGTTCGTAGCATAGTGCACACAATTCTATAAGGCACACTGTTCTTAAGGCACATTGTTCATATAAGGCAGCTGTTCTATAAGCAGCTGTTCTATAAGCAAATGTTCATTAAGGCACCTGTTTACATAGGCACGACTTATTACATAGGACGGCTAAGCGCTCGTGCTATAAGGCCGCTGTTCATATAAGGCACGCTGTTCTCATAAGGCAAAGCTGTTCCATAAGCCGCTGTCTAAGCCTAGCAAAATGTCCATAAGGCACACTGTTCCATAGGCACAACTGTTCTATAAGGCACACGTGTTTTTCGACCTTAGAACAGTTTGTTGTTCATGATATTTGGGATTTATAAGTAGTTTTTTAAATTATTTAATTGGCTGTGAAAGAGACAAATGACAGTTTTTTCCCTAATTATTCTTTGTCTTCTCCTTATTCCACACCTATTTTTTGGGGACTGTGTCTCCTGTTTTCAACTACAGAATCTGTAAAATTGTGCAGCTGTATGGGATAAGTGTGCTTATCTTCTAGCTATGGAATTCATAAAGCGTTTTAGTTATTTGGTGAATTAACAGACATTTTTTGACAAACTTTATATGTGTCTGATGCTAATCAAAACGCTGATTACCTGTACTCTATTAAGCATTCAGCGGTTGTCACAGGACTTCATGAGCACTGATAATCCTGCCTTTGATTTTGTTCAGCTGTATCTAGGCACTAAATCAACGCTTTGCATACCTGTCTCCTCTAATTGCAATTCAGCTGTGTCACAGGCCTAATCAGTTGCTGAGTACCGCTTATTGATGCCTTAGCTGTATTACAGACCTAACCAGATCGCTTGATTACCTGCCCTCTTGAGTGCATTCAGGTGTGTCACAGCCAATCATCGCTGATTACCTGTCTCTAGATTGCATGCATCGTGTTTACAGTCCTAATTAGCGTGGATTACTGTCTGATTGCATTAAGTTGGTGTTGCACGTGTAGGTTTTTAAACTCACAGCCACCACACACACTCACATTAAAATAGAGCTTTGTTGCAGCCTTTCAAACCAAATTCAAAGTTTATACTTTCCCGTTCTAGTCTTTACACACCACTACTCAGCCAACAAGATTTGTCTGGGCCTTTTTACTGCATATACTGTTTGGGGGAGTGATTGTATGACTGACCATTGTTTAATATTTGACTTTTGTTGATAGGTTTCTTACAGCTGTAAGATACACAGGGCTATTGTACAGTAGTGAACACTTACAGCTGTAAGATACTGTGAACACAGGGCTATGTACAGACACTTACAGCGGTAAGATATACAGGCTGTTGTACAGTAACACTTACATGTAAGATAACAGGGCTATTGTACATAGACCTTACGCGGTAAGATCACAGGCTTTGTACAGTAACCCCTTACAGCGTAAATACACAGGCTGTTGTACAGTAACACTTACAGGTAAGATACACAGGGCTATTGAGTACAGTAACACCTTACAGCGGTAAGATACACAGGGCTATTGTACAGTAACACTTACAGCGGTAGATACACAGGCTATTGACAGTAACACTTACAGCCGTAAGATACAGGGCTCATGTACAGTAACCCTTACAGCCAGAAGTCACACAGGTATAGTACAGTAACCCTTACAGCGGTAAGAGTACACAGGGCATTGTACAGTAACCTACAGCCGTAAGATACACGCGCTATGGTACAGAACACTTACAGCGTAAGATACACAGGGCTATGGTACAGTAACAACTTACAAGCGGTAAAGACTACACAGGGCTATAGTACAGTAACCCTCACAGCGTAAGATACACAGGGCTAATTGTACAGTAACCCTTACAGCCGTAGATACACAGGGCTATGTACAGTAACACTTACAAGCGGTAAGATACACAGGCTATGTACAGTAACCCTTACAGCGGTAAGATAAACAGGGCTATTGTACAGTA
The DNA here is from genome assembly GCA_019447015.1 of Hymenochirus boettgeri. Lineage (NCBI taxonomy): Eukaryota > Metazoa > Chordata > Amphibia > Anura > Pipidae > Hymenochirus > Hymenochirus boettgeri. The sequence continues at coordinate 73,344,977 of CM033476.1, read as the reverse complement.
ACCTTTACAGCCGTAAGATACACAGGCTATTGTACCAGTTAACCCTTACAGCCGTAAGATACACAGGCTATTGTACAAGTAACACTTAAGAGGTAAGATACACAGGGCTATGTGTACAGTACCCTTACAGCGTAAGATACAAGGGCTATTGTACAGTAACCCTTACAGCAGGTAAGATACACAGGCTATTGTACAGTAAACACTTACAGCGGTAGATACACAGGCTTTGTACAGTAACACTTACAGCGGTAAGATACACAGGGCTATGTGTACAGTACCCTTACAGCCGTAAGATACACAGGGCTTGTACAGTAACCTTACAGCTGGTAAGATACACAGGGCTATTGTACAGTAACCTTACAGCGTAAGATAAACAGGGCTATTGTACAGGTACACCTTACAGCGGTAAGATACACAGGGCTATTGTACAGTAACCCTTACAGCGAAGATAACAGGCTATGGACAGTAACACTTACAGCGTAGATACACAGGCTTTGGTACAGTAACCCTTACAGCGTAAGATACACAGGGCTATTGTACAGTACCCCTTAGCATTAAGATACACAGGGCTATTGGTACAGTAACCCTTACAGCCGTAAGATACACAGGGCTATGTTACAGTAACCTACAGCGTAAGATACACAGGGCTATGGTACAGTACCCTTACAGCGGTAAGATACACAGGGCTATGGTACAGTAACACTTACAGCGGTAAGATACACAGGGCTATAGTACAGTAACCCTTACAGCAGGTAAGATACACAGGGCTATTGTACAGTAACCCTTACAGCCGTAAGATACAGGGCTATAGTCAGTAACCCTTAAGCGGTAAGATACACAGGCTATTGTACAGTAACCTTACAGCGGTAAGATACACAGGGCTATGTACAGTAACCTTTACAGCCGTATAGATACACAGAGGCTATTGTACAGTAACCCTTACAGCCGTAAGATACACAGGGCTATGTTACAGTAACACTTTCACAGCGGTAAGATACACAGGGCTATGTACAGTAACCCTTACAGCCGTAAGATAAACAGGGCTATTGTACAGAACCCTTACAGCTGGTAAGATCCACAGGCTATTGTACAGTAACCCTTACACTTGTGTAATAAGATACACAGGGCTGTTGTACAGTAACACTTACAGCGGTAAATACACAGGGCTATTGTACAGTACACCCTTACAGACGGTAAGATACACAGGGCTATTGTACAGAACCTTACAGCGGTAAGATACACAGGGCTATGTACAGTAACCCTTACAGCCGTAGATAAACAGGGCTATTGTACAGTAAACCCTTACAGCCGTAAGATACACAGGGCTATTGTACAGTAACCCTTACAGCCGTAAGATACACAGGGCTATTGTACAGTAACCCTTACAGCCGTAAGATACACAGGGCTATTGTACAGTAACACTTAAGCCGTTAAGATACACAGGGCTATTGTACAGTAACCCCTACAGCTGTAAGATACACAGGGCTATTGTACAGTAACCCTTACAGCGTAAGATACACAGGGCTATTGTACAGAAACTTACGCGTAAGATACACAGGGCTATTGTGTACAGTAACCCTTACAGCGTAAGATACACAGGGCTATTGGTACAGTAATACCCTTACAGCGTAGATACACAGGGCTATTGTACCAGTAACCTTACAGCCCGTTAAGATACACAGGGCTATGTACAGTAACCCTTACAGCCGGTAAGTAACAAGGCTATTGTACAGTAACCCTTACAGCCGTAAGATACACAGGGCTATTGTACAGTAACACTTACAGCGGTAAGATCACAGGGCTATTGTACAGTAACACTTACAGCTGTAAGATACACAGGGCTATAGTACAGTAACCCTTACAGCTGTAAGATACACAGGGCTATTGTACAGTAACACTTACAGCGGTAAGATAACACAGGGCTATTGTACAGTAACACTTACAGCGGTAAGATACACAGGGCTATTCTACAGTAACACTTACAGCGGTAAGATAACACAGGGCTATTGTACAGTAACCTTACAGCGTAAGATAACAGGGCATTGTACAGTAAACCTTACAAGCGGTAAGATTACACAGGGCTATTGTACAGACACTTACACGGTAAGATACACAGGGCTATGTACAGTAACCCTTATAGCCATAAGATACACAGGGCTATTGTACAGTAACCCTTACAGCCGTAAGATACACAGGGCATATGTACAGTACTACAGCCGTAAGATACACAGGGCTATTGTACAATTAACCCTACAGCGTAAGATACAGGGCTATTGTCAGTACCCTTACACGTAAGATACACAGGGCTATTGTACAGTAACACTGACCAGCCGTAAGATAACAGGGCTATTGTACAGTAACCCTTACAGCCGTAAGATACACGGGCTATTGTACAGACCTACGCCGTATAAGATACACAGGGCTATTGTACAGTAACCCTTACAGCCGGTAAGATACACCAGGGCTATGGTACAGTACAGTACCCTTACACGGGTAAAACACGGGCTGTTGTACAGTACATTATCTACGTAGATACACAGGCATGTACAGTAACCCTTACAGCGGTAAGATACACAGGGCTTGTACAGTAAACCTTAAGCGGTAAGATACACAGGGCTGTTGTACAGTAACACTTACAGCGGTAAGATACACAGGGCTATTGTACAGTAACCCTTACAGCCGTAAGATACACAGGGCTATAGTACAGTAACCCTTACAGCGGTAAGATACACAGTGCTGTTGTACAGTAACACAGCCGTAAGATACACAGGGCTGTTGTACAGTAACACAGCGGTAAGAGTACACACAGGGCTATTGTATACAGTAACCCTTACACGGTAAGATACACAGGGTCATTGTACAGTAAACCCTTACAGCCGGTAAGATACACAGGGCTTGTACAGTAACCCTTACAGCGTGGTAAGATACCAGGGCTATTGTACAGTAACATTTACAGCCGTAAGAAAATACACAGGGCGTGGTACAGTAACAATTCAGCCGTAAGATACACAGGGTTTGTACAGTACACTTTATGCGGAAGATACACCGGCTATTGTATCAGTAACCCTTACAACGTAAGATACACAGGGCTATTGTACAGTAACCTACAGCCGTAGATATACAGGGCTATTGTACAGTACCCTACAGCTGTAAGATACACAGGGCTATTGTACAGTAACCCTTACAGCCGTAAGATACACAGGGCTATTGTACAGTAACCCTTACAGCGTAAGATACACAGGGCTATTGTACAGTAACCCTTACAGCTGTAAGATACACAGGGCTATTTACAGTACCCCTTACAGCAGTAAGATACACGAGGATTACAGTAACCCTTACAGCGGTAAGATACACAGGGCTATTGTACAGTAACCCTTCCAGCTGTAAGATACACAGGGCATGTAGTACAGTAACATCCTTACAGCGGTAAGATTACACAGGGCTATTGTACAGTACATCTTAACAGCGGTTAAGATACACAGGGCTATTGTACAGTAACTCCCTTACAGCGGTAAGATACACAGGATGTACAGTAACACTAGCAGCGGTAAGATACACAGGGCTTGTACAGTAACTTACGCAGTAAGATACACAGGGCTATTTGTACAGTAACCTTACAGTGTAAGATACACAGGGCTATTGTCAGTTAACACCTTACAGCGGTAAGATACACAGGGCTATGTACAGTAACCCTTACAGCGTAAGATACACAGGCTGTTTGTACAGTAACACTTACAGCTGTAAGATACACAGGGCTTTGTACAGTTAACACCTTACAGCGTTAAGCATACACGGCTATTGTACAGTAACACTTAAAGCCGTAAGATACACAGGGCTTGTACAGTAACCTACAGCGTAAGATACAGGGCTATTGGACAGTAACCCTTACAAGCGTAAAGTACACAGGGCTATGTACAGTAACACCTTACAGCAGTAAGTACACAGGGCTATTGTACAGTAACCCTACAGGGTAAGATAACAGGGCTATTGTACAGTAACCCTTACAGCGTAAATACACAGGGCTATTGTACAGTCAACCCTTACAGCGGTAAGATAACCAGGGCTATGTACAGTAACCCTTAAAGCTGTAAGATACAAAGGGCTTTGTACAGTACCCTTACAGCTGTAGATACACAGGGCTATGTACAGTAACCCTTACAGCAAGGTAAGATACACAGGGCTATTGTACAGTAACCCTTACACAGTAAGATCACAGGGTTTGTACAGAACCCTCAGGGTAAGATACACAGGTGTTGTACAGTAACACTTACAGCCGTAGATACACAGCGGCTATTGTACAGTAACCCTTACAGCCGTAAGATAAAAGGGCTATTGTACAGTAACCCCTACAGCGTAAGATACACAGGGCTTTGTACGTATAACCTTACAGCCGTAAGATACAAGGGCTATTGTACAGTAACCCTTACAGCGGTAAGATACACAGGGCTATTGTACAGTAACCCTACAGTGGTAAGATACACGGGCTTTGTACAGAACACTTAAGCGTAAGATACACAGGGCATTGTACAGTAACCCTTACAGTGGTAAGTTACACAGGGCTATTGTACAGTACAGTTACCATTTCAGCGGTAAGATACACAGGGCTGTTGTACAGTAACCCTTACAGCGGTAAGATACACAGGGCTATTGTACAGTAACCCTTACAGCTGTAAGATACACAGGGCATTGTACAGTAACCCTTACAGTGGTAAGATACACAGGGCTATTGTACAGTACAGTTACCATTTCAGCGGTAAGATACACAGGGCTGTTGTACAGTAACACTTACAGCGTAGGTTAAGATACACAGGGCTATTGTACAGTAACCACGTACAGCGTAAGATACCACAGGGTTTGTACAGTACCTTACAGCGTAAGATACACAGGCGTTGTACAGTAACACTTACAGCAGTAAGATACACAGGGCTGTTGTACAGTAACCCTTACAGCGGTAAGATACACAGGGCTATTGTACAGTAACCCTTACAGCGGTAAGATACACAGGGCTATTGTACAGTAACCCTTACAGCGTAAGATACACAGGGCTATTGTACAGTAACCCTTACAGCAGTAAGATACACAGGGGATTGTACAGTAACCCTTACAGCGAAGATACACAGGGCTATTGTACAGTACACTTACAGCGAGTAAGATACACAGGGCTATTGTACAGTAACCCTTACAGAGTATAGATACACAGGGCTATTGTACAGTAAACCCTTACAGCAGGTAAGATACACAGGGCTATTGTACACAGTAACCCTTACAGCCGTAGATACACGGGTATTGTACAGTAACATTACAGCGCGTAAGATACAGGGCTATTGTACAGTAACCTTACAGCCGTAAGATACCAGGGCTAGGTACAGTACACTTACCGTTAGGTAAGATAACAGGGCATTGTACAGTAAGTACCCTTACGCGGTTAAGATACACAGGGCTGTGTACAGTAACCCTTACAGCGTAGATACACAGGGCTATTGTACAGTAACCCTTACAGCCGTAAGAAACACGGGCTATGTGTACAGTAACCCTTACAGCTGTAAAAAGATTACACGGGCTATTGTACAGTAACCCTTACAGCGTAAGATACACAGGGCTATTTGTACAGTAACCCTTACAGCGTAAGATACACAGGGCTATTGTACAGTAACCCTTCCCAGCGGTTGTAAGATACACAGAGGCTATTTACAGATAACCTACAGCCGTAAGATACACAGGGCTATTGTACAGTAACCCTTACAAGCTGTAAGATACACAGGGTGGTTTACAGTAACCCTTACAGCTGTAAGATCACAAGGGCTATTGTACAGTAACCCTTACAGCGGTAAGATACACAGGGCATTGTACAGTAACTCTTAAGCGGTAGATACACAGGGCTATTGTACAGTAACTTACAGCGGTAAAGATAACAGGGGCTATGTACAGTAACCTTAGCAAGTAAGATACACAGGGCTATTGTACAGTAACCTTTACAGTGCGTAAGATACACAGGGCTATTGTACAGTAACCTTACAGCCAGGTAAGATACACAGGCTTTGTACAGTAACACTTACAGCTGTAAGATACACAGGGCTGTTGTACAGAACCTTACAGCGGTAAGATACACAGGGCTATTGTCAAGTAACACTACAGCAGTAAGATACAGGGCTGTTGTACAGTAACCCTTACAACAGTAAGAAACACAGGGCTATTGTACAGTAACCCCTACAGCAGTAAGATACCCAGGGCTATTGTACAGTAACCCTTACAGCGCGTAAGATACACAGGGCTATTGTACAGTAACCCTAAAGCTGTAAGATACACACGGGCTATTGTACAGTAACCCTTACAGCAGTAGAAACACAGAGGCTATTGTACAGTAACCTTACAGCTGTAAGATACAAGGGCTGTTGTACAAGAACACTTACAGCTGTAAGATAAACAGGGCTGTGTACAGTAACACTTAGCAGTAAGATACACAGGGTTGTACAGTAACCCTTACAGCGTAAGATACACAGGGCTATTGTACAGTAACCCTTACAGCAGTAAGATACACAGGGCTATTGTACAGTAACCCTTACAGCAGTAAGATACACAGGGCTATTGTACAGTAACCCTTACAGCTGTAAGATACACAGGGCTATTGTACAGTAACCCTTACAGCAGTAAGATACACAGGGCTATTGTACAGTAACCCTTACAGCTGTAAGATACACAGGGCTATGTACTAGTAACACTTACAGCGTAGATACACAGGGAGTTGTACAGTAACACTTACCCGGTTAAGATACACAGGGCTATTGTACAGTTACACTTACAGCGTAAGAACACAGGGCTAGTTGTACAGAACAACCTTACAACAGGTAAGATACACAGGGCTATTGTCAGTAGTAACCATACAGCGTAAGATACACAGGGCTATGTTACAGTAACCTTACAGCGTAAGATACACAGGCTATTTTACAGTAACCCTTACAGCTGTAAGATACACAGGGTATTGTACAGTAACCCTACAGCGTTAAGATACACAGGGCTATTGTACAGTAACACTTACAGCCGTAAGATAACGGGCTGTTGTACAGTAACCCTTACAGCGTAAGATACACAGGGCTATTGTACAGTAACCCTTACAAGCTGTAAGATACCAGGGCTTTTGTACAAGTAACCCTTACAGCCGTAAGATACACAGGGCTAGGTACAGTAACCCTTACAGCTGTAAGATAAACAGGGCTATTGTACAGTAACCTTACAGCAGAAGATACACAGGGCTATGTGTACAGTAACCCTTACAGCTGTAAGATACAAGGGCTTTGTACAGTAAACCATTACAGCTGTAAGATACACAGGGCTATTGTACAGTAACCCTTACAGCCGTAAGATACACAGGGCTATTGTACAGTAAACCTTACGCGTAAGATACACAGGGCTATTGTACAGTAACCTTACAGCCGTAAGATACACAGGGCTATTGTTAGTAAACACTATGGCCGGTCATAAGATACACAGGGCTATTGTACAGTAACATCAGGCTGTGAGGAAGATACACAGGCATTGTACAGTAACCCTTACAGCTGTAAGATACACAGGGCTTTGTACAGTAACCTTACAGCTGTAAGATACCAGGGCTGTTGTACAGTAACACTTACAGCTGGTGAAGATACACAGGGCTATGTACAGTAACACTTACAGCGTAAGATACACAGGGGCATTTGTACAGTAAACCTTACAACAGTATAAGATACACAGGGCTATTGTACAGTAAACCTTACAGCGTAAGATACACCAGGGCTATTGTACAGTAACCCTTACAGCCGTTAAGATACACAGGGCTAGTGTACAGTACCCTTACAGCGTAAGATACACAGGGCTATTGTACAGTAACCCTTACAGCTGTAAGATACACAGGGCCATTGGTACAGTAACCCTTACAGCTGAAGTACACAGGGCTATGTACAGTAACCCTTACAGGTAAGATACACGGGCTGTGTACAGTAACTTACAGTGTAAGATAACACAGGCTATTGTACAGTAACCCTACAGCGGAGAACACAGGGCTATTGTACAGAACACTTACAGGTAAGATACACAGGGCTATGTACAGTAACCCTTTTACAGCGTAAGATACACAGGGCTATTGTACACGTAACACTTACAGCGTAGATACACAGGGCTTTGTACAGTAACCCTTACAGCGGTAAGATACACAGGGTATTGTACAGTAACCTTACAGCGGTAGAACACCCATAGGATTTGTACAGTAAACCTTACAGCGTAAGATACACAGGTATTGTACAGTAACCCTTACAGCGGGTAAGATACACAGGGCTATTGTACAGTAACCTTACACCGGGTAAGATACACAGGGCGATTGTCAGTAACCCTTACAGCGTAAGAAGAACAGGGCTATTGTACAGTAACCCTTACAGCGTAAGATACACAGGGGGTATTGTACAGTAACCCTTACAGCTGTAAGATACACAGGGCTATTGTACAGTAACCCTACAGGTAAGATACACAGGGCTAGTGTACACGTAACCGCTTACGCATGGTAAGATACACAGGGACTATGTACAGTAACAGTTACCATTCAGCGGTAAGATACACAGGGCTTTGTACAGATAACCCTTACAGCCGGTAAGTACACAGGGGTATGTACAGTAACACTTACAGCGTAAGATACACAGGGCTTTGTACAATAACACTCAGCGTAAGATACACAGGGCTTTGTACAGTAACACTTCAGCGGAAGATACACGGGCTTTGTACAGTAACCCTTACAGCGGTAAGATACACAGGGCTGTTGTACGATAACACTTACAGCGTAAGATACACAGGGCTATTGTACAGTAACCCTTACAGCGGTAAGATACAAGGGCATTGTACAGTAACCCTTACAGCGTAAGATACACAGGGCTTTGTACAGGAACCCTTACAGCGTAAGATACACAAGGGCTATTGTTACAGTAACCCTTTACAGGGTAAGATACAGGGCTATTGTACAGTTACAGTACCAATTCACGTAAAGAGAAACAGGGCTGTTTGTTACAGAGAGTAACCACTAGCAGTAAGATCACAGGGTGTTGTACAGTAACACTTACAGCGTAAGATACACAGGTGCTATGTACAGTAACACTACAGCGTAAGATACACAGGGCTATTGTACAGTAAACCTACAGCGTAGTAGATACACAGGGCTATTGTACAGTAAACCTTACAGCGTAAGATCACAGGGCTATTGTACAGTATACACTTACACGGTAAGATACACAGGGCTGTTGTACAGTAACAACTTACAGCGGTAAGAGAACACAGGGCTGTTGTACAGTAACCTTACAGCTGTAAGATACACAGGGCATTGGACAGTAACCTTACAGCGGTAAGATACACAGGGCTATGTACAGTAACCCTTACAGGGTAAGATACACAGGGCTATGTACAGTAAACATACAGCGGTAAGATCACAGGGCTATGTACAGTAACACTTTACAGCGGTAAGATACACCGGGCTATTGTACAGTACACCTTACAGCGTAAGATACACAGGGCTATTGTACCAACCCTTACAGCGTAAGAACACACAGGGTATTGTACAGTAACCCTTACAGCGGTAAGATACACAGGGCTATTGTACAGTAACCCTTACAGCCGTAAGATACACAGGGCTATTGTACAGTAACACTTACAGCCAGTAGAGACACAGGGCTATTGTACCGTAAACCCTTACGCGTAAGAACACAGGGCTATGTTGACAGTAACCTACAGCGGTAAGATACACAGGGCTATTGTACAGTAACCCTTACAGCGTATAGTTAAGATACACGGGCGATGTACAGTAACGTAAAGCGTAATACACAGGGCTGGTATGGTACAGTAACCTTACAGCGTAAGATACACAGGGCATGTACAGTAACTTACAGCGGTAAGATACACAGGCTTGTACAGTAACAGTTACCCTTACAGGGTAAGATACACAGGGCTATGGTACAGTACAGTACCCATTACAGCGTAAGAAACAGGGCTATGGCAGTACAGTTCCTTACAGGTAAGATACACAGGGCTATGGTACAGTACAGTTACCCTTACAGTGGTTAAGATACACAGGGCTATGTACGTACAGTTCCCTTACAGCGGTAGATTACCAGGGCTATGTACAGTACAGGTACTTCAGAGGAGATACACAGGGCTATGGTACAGTACAGTTACCCTTACAGCGGTAAGATACACAGGGCTATGGTACAGTACAGTTACCCTTACAGCGGTAAGATACACAGGGCTATGGTACAGTACGTTACCCTACTAGCGGTGGTAGATAACAGGGCTATGGTACAGTACAGTTACCCTTACAGCGGTAAGATACACAGGGCTATGGTACAGTACAGTTACCCTTACAGCGGTAGTAAGATACACAGGGCTATTGTACAGTACCGTTACCTTACAGCGGTAAGATTACACAGGGCTATGGTATAGCAACAGTTCCCTACAGTGGTAAGATACACAGGGCTATGGTACAGTACAGTTACCCTTACAGGGTAAGATACACAGGGCTAGGTACAGTACAGTTACCCTTACAGCGTAAGATACACAGGGCTATTGTACAGGTACAGTTACCCTTACAGCGGTAAGATACACAGGGCTATGTGTACGTACAGTTACCCCTTACAGCGTTAAGATACACAGGGCTATGGTACAGTACAGTTACCTTACAGCGGTAAGATACACAGGGCTATGGTTACAGTACAGTTACCCTTACAGCGGTAAGATACACAGGGCTATGGTACAGTACGTACCCTTACAGCGGTAAGATACCCGGGCTATGGTAAGTACGTTACCCTTACACTGTAAGATACACAGGGCTATGGTACAGTACAGTTACCCTTACAGCGGTAAGATACACAGGGCTATGGTACAGTACAGTTACCCTTACAGCGGTAAGATACACAGGGCTATGGTACAGTACAGTACCCTTACAGCGGGTAAGCTACACAGGGCTATGGTACAGTACAGTTACCCTATACAGCGGTAGATACACGGGCTATTGGTACGTACAGTTACCCTTACAGTGGTAGTAAGTTACCTACAGGGCTATGGTTACAGTACAGTTACCCTTACAGCGGTAAGATAACAGGGCTATGGTACAGTACAGTTACCCTTACAGTGGTAAGATACACAGGGCTAGTACAGTACACAGACCTTACAGCGGTAAGTACACAGGGCTATGTACAGTACAGTTACCTTACAGCGCACGGTAAGATACACAGGGCTATGGTACAGTACAGTTACCCTTACAGGGTAAGATACACAGGGCTATGGTTACAGTACAGTTACCCTTACAGGGTAAAGATACACAGGGACTATGGTACAGTACAGTTACCCTTACAGCGGTAATACACAGGTCTATGGTACAGTACAGTTACCCTTACAGGGTAAGATTACACGGGCTATGGTACAGTACGTTACCCTTACAGGGTAAGATACACAGGGCTATGTACAGTACAGTACCCTTAAGCGGTAGGTAGAAACAGCTATAGGAGTCTATGGTACAGTACAGGATTCCCTTACAGTCGTTAAGATGACACAGTCATGGTGACACTATACGTTACACCGTACGAAGCCGAGAACAGGCGCGCGGACCGAGCGGGCGCACACCAAGGCGCAGGATACACAGGGCATGGTACAGTACAGTTACCTTACAGCGGTAAGATACACAGGGCTATGGTACAGTACAGTTACCCTTACAGCGGTAAGATACACAGGGCTATGGTACAGTACAGTTACCCTTACAGCGGTAAGATACACAGGGCTATTGTACAGTACAGTTACCCTTACAGCGGTAAGATACACAGGGTCTATGGTACAGTACAGTTACCCTTACAGCGGTAAGATAACAGGGCTATTGTACAGTACAGTACCTTTACAGTGGTAAGATACACAGGGCTATTGTACAGTAACTTACCCTTACAGTGTAAGATACACAGGGCTATGGTACAGTACAGTTACCCTTACAGTGGGTAAGATCACAGGGCTATGTACAGTACAGTACCCTTACAGGGTAAGATACACAGGGCTATGTACAGTACACTTACCCTTACAGTGGTAAGATACACAGGGCTATGGTACAGTACCTTACCCTTACAGTGGTAAGATACACAGGGCTATGGTTACATGTACAGTTCCCTTCCAGTGGTAAGATACACAGGGCTATGGTACAGTACAGGTTCCCTTACAGTGGTAAGATACACGGCTATTTTACAGTACAGTTACCCTAGTGGAAGATAAACAGGGCTATTGTACAGTACATTCCCTTACAGTGGTAAGATACCACAGGGCTATGGTACGTACAGTTACCCTTACAGTGGTAAGATACACAGGGCTATGGTACAGTACAGTTACCCTTACAGGTAGGAATAACAGGGCTATGGACAGTACAGTTACCCTTACAGCGGTAAGATACACAGGGCTATTGAACAGTACAGTTCCCTTACAGCGGTAGATAAATATACAGGGCTATGGTACAGTACAGTACCTTACAGGGTAAGATACACAGGGCTATTGTACAGTACAGGTTCCTTACAGTGGTAAGATACACAGGGCTATTGTACAGTACGTTACCCTTAACGGGTAAATATACAGGGCAATGTACAGTACAGTTACCCTTACAGCGGTAAGATATACAGGGCATATGTACAGTACAGTTACCGTACAGTGGTAAGATAACAGGGTATGGTACAGTACAGTTACCCTTACGGTAAGATACACAGGGCTATTGTACAGTACAGTACCCTTACAGGGTAGATACACAGGGCTATGGTTACCTGTACAGTTTACCTTACATGTGGTAAGATACACAGGGCTATTGTCAGTACAGGTACCATTACAGGTGGTAAAGATAAACAGGGCTATGTACAGTACAGTTACCCTTACAGCGGTAGATACACAGGGCTATGGTACAGTTACAGTTACCCTTACAGGTAAGTAAAGATATACAGGGCTATGGTACAGTACAGGTCCCTTACAGTGGTAGATATACAGGGATATGGTACAGTACAGTTACCCTTACAGTGGTAAGATAACAGGGCTATGGTACAGTACAGTTACCCTTACAGCGTGGTAAATATACAGGGCTATGGACAGTACAGTTCCTTTCCCGTGGTAAGATAACAGGGCTATGCAGTTACAGTTACCCTTACGTGGTAAGACACAGGGCTATTGTACAGAACAGTTACCCTTACCAGCGGGTAAGAGATATACAGGGCGATGGTAAGGGTAACTGTCTGTACAATAGCCCTGTTATCTTACCGCTGTAAGGTAACTGTACTGTACATAGCCATGTATATCTATACACTGTAAGGGACTGTTACTGTACCCTATGGTAAGATATACAGGGCTATGGTACAGTACAGTTACCCTTACAGCGGTAAGATAACAGGGCTATGGTACAGTACAGTTACCCTACAGTGGTAAGATACACAGGCTATGGTACAGTACAGTTACCCTTACAGCGGTAAGACACAGGGCTATGTGTACAGTACAGTTACCCTTACAGCGGTAAAGATAACAGGGCTATGGTTACAGTACAGTTACCCTTACAGTGGTAAGATCACAGGGTATGGTACAGTACAGTTAACCCTTACAGTGGTAAATACACAGGGCATGGTACAGTACATTACCCTTACAGTGGTAAGTAATATACAGGGCTATTGGTAACAGTACAGTTACCCTTACAGGGTAAGAACACAGGGCTTTGTACAGTACAGTTACCCTTACAGTGGTAAGATACACAGGGCTATGTTACAGTACAGTTACCCTTACAGCTGGTAAGATACACAGGGCTATGGACAGTACAGTTACCCTACAGGTAAGATAACAGGGCTATGGTACAGTACAGTTACCCTTACAGCGGTAGATACACAGGGCTATGGTACAGTACAGTTACCCTTACAGTGGTAAGATACACAGGCTATGGTACAGTACAGTTACCCTTACAGCTGGTAAGATAACAGGGCTATGGTACAGTACGTTACCCTTACAGTGGTAAGATACACAGGGCTATGTTGTACAGTTACATTACCCTTACAGTGGTAAGATACAAGGCTATGGTACAGTACAGTACCCTTACAGTGGTAAGATACACAGGGCTAGGTACAGTACAGTACCCTACAGCGGTAAGACACAGGGCTATGACAGTACAGTTCCCTTACACGCGGTAAGATACACAGGGCTATGGTACAGTACAGTACCTTACAGCTGGTATAGAAACAGGGGCTATGGTACAGTACAGTTACCCTACAGCGGTAAGATACACAGGGCTATGGTACAGTACAGTTCCCTACAGCGGTAAGATACACAGGGATATGGAAAGTACAGTTACCCTTACAGGTGGTAAGATACACAGGGCTATTGTACAGTACAGTTACCCTTACAGCGGTGGAGATAACAGGGCTATGGTATAGTACAGTTACCCTACAGTGGTAAGATACACAGGGCTATTGGTACAGTACAGTTACCCTTACAGTGGTAAGATACACAGGGGCTAGAGTACAGAAGTTACCCTTACAGTGGTAAGATACACAGGGCTATGTTACGTACAGTCCCTTACAGGGTAAGATACACAGGGCTATGGTACAGAAAGTTACCCTTACAGCGGTGTAAGATACACAGGGCTATGGTACAGTACAGTTACCTTACAGCGGTAGATTAACAGGGGCTTGTACAGTACAGTTACCCTTACAGCGGTAAGATACAGGAGGGCTATGGTACAGGACAGTTTACCTTACAGCGTTAAGATACACAGGGTAGTACAGTACAGTTACCTTACAGTGGTAAGATACACAGGGCTATGGTACAGTACAGTTACCCTTACAGCGGTAAGATACACAGGGCTATGGACAGTACAGTACCCTTACAGTGGTAAGATACACAGGGCTATGGTACAGTACAGTTACCCAGCGGTAAGATAACAGGGCTATGGTACAGTACAGTTACCCTTACAGCGGTAAGTATAACAGGGCTATGGTAAGTACAGTACCCTTACAGTGGTAAGATACACAGGGCTATGGTACAGTACAGTTACCCTACAGTGGTAAGATACACAGGGCTTGTACAGTACAGTTACCCTTACAGGGTAAGATAACAGGGCTATTGTACAGTACAGGTCCCTTACAGCGGTTAAGAACACAGGGCTATGGTACAGTACAGTTACCCTTACAGGTAGATACACAGGGCTATGGTACAGTACAGTTACCTTACAGCGGTAAGATACACAGGGCTATGGTACAGTACAGTTACCCTTACAGCGGTAAGATAACAGGGCTATGGTACAGTACAGTTACCCTTACAGGGTAAGATACACAGGGCTATGGTACCAAGTACAGTTACCTACAGTGGTAAGATACACAGGGCTATGGTTTACAGTACAGTTACCTTACAGCGGTAAGATACACAGGGCTATGGTACATACAGTTTACCCTACACGTAAGGTAAGATACACAGGGCTATGGTACAGTACAGTTACCCTTACAGGTGTAAGATAAGATACACAGGGCTATGGTACAGTACAGTACCCTTAAGCGGTAAGATACACAGGGCTATGGTACAGTACAGTACCTTACAGCGTAAGATACACAGGCTATGGTACAGTACAGTTTACCCTTACAGTGGTAAGATACACAGGGCTATGGTACACGTACGGTTACCTTACAGCTGGTTAAGATAAACAGGGCTATGTACAGTACAGTTCCCTTACAGCGGTAAGATACACAGGGTATGACAGTACAGTTACCCTTACAGCGGTAGATGTAAGATACACAGGGCTATGGTATAGTACAGTCACTTACAGCGGGTAAGATACACAGGGCTATTGGTTACAGTACAGTTACCCTTAACAGGGTAAGATACACGGGCTATGGTACAGTACAGTTACCTTCCAGCGGTTAGATTAACACAGGCTTATGTACAGTACAGGTCCTTACAGCGGTAAGATACACAGGGCTATGTGTACAGTAAAATACAGCGGTAAGTACCCTACAGGGTAGATATATGGTACAGTACAGTTACCCGTTTACGGCTGGTAAGATACCACAGGAGGCTATGGTACAGTACAGTTACATTACAGCGGTAAGATACACAGGGCTATGTACAGTAGGTACCTTCCTTACAGTGGTAAGATCACAGGGCTATGACAGTACAGTACTTACCGCGGTAGATACACAGGGGTATGTACAGTACATCCTTACAGCGGTAGATACACAGGGCTATGTACAGTACAGTTACCTATACGTCGGTTTAGATACACAGGGCGTATGTACAGTAATAATTACAGGTACCCTACAGTCGGTAAAGATACACTGCGTGACACTCAGGGTATCAGGCAGTACAGTACCCTTACAGTGGAAGATACACAGGGCTATGGTACAGTACAGTTACCCTTACAGCGGTAAGATTAAACAGGGCTATGGTACAGTACAGTTTACCCTTACAGTGGTAAGAGAACACAGGCTATGGTACAGTACAGTTACCCTTAAGCGGTAAGATACAAGGGCTATGGTACAGTACAGTTACCCTTACAGCTTGGTAAGATAACAGGGCTATGGTACGTACAGTTACCCTTTAAGCGGTAAGATACACAGGGCTATGGTACGTACAGTTCCTACAGGGTAAGATACAGGCTATGGGTACAGTACATTACCTGGACAGCGTAAGATACACAAGGGCATGGTACAGTACAGTTACCTTACAGGTGAAGATACACAGGGCTATGTACAGTACAGTTACCTTACAGCGGTAAGTACTACGGGTAATGGTACAGTACAGTACCCTTACAGGGTAAGAACACAGGGCTATGGTACAGTAACAGTTACCCTTACAGGGTAAGATACACAGGGCTATAGTCAGTACAGTTACCCTTTACAGCGGTATAAGATACACAGGGCTATGTGGTACAGTACAGTTCCCCTTACAGCGGTAAGTTACACAGGCTATGGTAAGTACAGTTACCCTTACAGCGGTAAGATACACAGGGCTATGGTACAGTCCGTTCCTTACAGGGTAAGATACCCAGGGCTGTGGTACAGTACAGTTACCTTACAGCGGGTAAGATACACAGGGTATGGTACAGTACAGTTGACCCTTCACAGCGGGGTAAAGTACCACAGGCTATGGTACAGTCATTACACCTAACAGTGGTAAGATACACAGGGCTATTGGTACAGTACAGTTACCCTTACAGTGGTAAGATACACAGGCTATTGTACGAGTACAGTTAACCCTACAAGTGGTTAAGATACACAGGGGCATTGTACACCTATCACTTACCCTTACAGTGGTAGATACACATGGATAGTTACAGTACAGTACCCGTACATGCGAGTACACAGGGCTATTGTACAGTACAGTTACCCTTACAGTGGTAAGATACCCAGGGCTATTGGTCCAGCACGACCCGTACAGTGGTAAGATACACAGGGCTTGTACTGACAGTGACCCTTAAAGGGTACGATACAAAGGGCTAGGTACAGTACAGGTTCCTTACGGGGTAGATAACACAGGGCTATTGTACGTACATGTAGTTACCCTTGACAAGTTGGTAAGATACACAGGGATATTGTACAGTACACTTAACCCTTTACAGTGGTAAGATACACAGGGTGATATGGACGTACAGCACCCTTACAGTGGTAAGAACACAGGGAGATTGGTACAGTAAGTTACCCGTACAGGGGTTAAGATATACATGGGATAGTACAGTAAGTTACCCTTACAGGGTAAGTACCACAGGGCTATTGTACAGTACAGGTTCATTACTAGCGGTAAGTATACAGGGCTATGAGTACAGACAGCTACCATTCATGGGAGAACACAGGGATCATGTACAGTACAGGTTCCCGTACAGTGGGGAAGACCACAGGGATATTGTACAGTACAGTTACCTTACGCGGTAAGAATACAGGGCATGTACAGTACAGTTTACCTTACCGCGGTAGAGATATACCAGGGCTTGGTACAGTAAGTTACCCTTACAGTGGAAGATAAACGGGCTATGGGTACAGACAGTTACCCTTCAGAGGGGGTTCAAAGAATAAACAGGGCTATGTACAGTACAGTTACCTTACAGTGGGAAGTTACACAGGGCTCTGGTCAGTACATGACCCTTACAGTGGGAAAAGATACACAGGGTATTGGTAACAGTACCGTTACCATTACAGTGGTTACGGATAACAGGGCTATTGTGACGGTACAGTTACCCTTACAGTGGTAAGAGATACGGGCTTATGTACAGTACAGTTAACCTTATCAGCGGTAAGACGATTAAAGGGCTAGGTTGTACAGTACAGTTTACCCTTACGCCGGTAAAGATATACAGGTCTATGGTACAGTACAGGTTTCCTTACAGTGGTTATAAGAGCATGAAGGGCGGTACAGTACAGTTACCCTTAACAGTGGTAGAATACAGGGCTATGGTACATTACAGTTACCCGTTACAGCGGAAGTCTACAGGGCTATATCGGTACAGTACAGGTTCCTTACAGTGGGTAAGATTACAGGGCTATGCTATCAGTACAGTTACCCTTACAAGTGGTAAGATACCAGGGCTATTGTCCAGACAGTACCCTTATCAGCGGTAAGATTGGTATAAGATATAAGGGCTATGTAAGGGTAAACTTGTTTTAATGTACAATAGACCCGTAGATCTTACCGCTGTAAGGGTAATGTCTGTACAGAGCCTGAATATTACCACTGGTACGGAACATGTACGGTACCTTACGAGTGGTAAGTATACAGGGGTAGGTACGTTACAGTACCTTACAGCGGTAAGATACAAGGGGTTCTATGGTACAGTACAGTTACCGTACAGTGGTAAGAAACAGGGCTATGGTAAGTCAGTTACCTTACAGCGGTAGGAAGATACACAGGGTATTGGTAAAGACAGGTAACCTTACAGCGGTTAAGATACAAAGGGCTATGGTACAGTACAGGTTACCTACAGTGGGTAAGATACAGGGCTTGGTTACAGGAAAGACCCTTCCAGTGGTACGAGCTATGGTACAGTACAGTTACCCTTACAGCGGTAAGATACACAGGGCTATGGTACAGTACAGTTACCCTTACAGCGGTAAGATACACAGGGCTATGGTACAGTACAGTAACACTTACAGCGGTAAGATACACAGGGCTATGGTACAGTACAGTTACCCTTACAGTGGTAAGATACACAGGGCTATGGTACAGTACAGTTACCCTTACAGCGGTAAGATACACAGGGCTATGGTACAGTACAGTTACCCTTACAGTGGGCGGTAAGATACCAGGGCATTGTAACAGTACCTTACAGCCGTAAGATACCAGCGCTATGGTACGATACACTTACAGCGGTAAGATACACAAGGGCGTATGGTACAGTAACACTTACACATCGGTATAGATCACATGGCTATAGTACAGTAACCCTTAACCGCGTAAGATACACAGGGCTATTGTACCGTAAACCCTTACAGCCGTAAGAGATCACAGGGCTATGTACAGTAACCCTTACAGCGGTAAGATACACAGGGCTATTTTGTACAGTAACCCTTACCGCGGTAAGATACACAGGGCTATTTACAGTAACCTTTACAAGCGTAAGATACACGGGCATTGTACAACACTTAACCCTTACAGCCGTAGAATACAGGGCTATGTACAGAACCACTTACAGCGGTAAATATACACAGGGTCTATTTGTACAGTAACCCTTACAACGACGTACAGTAAAGTACTTACAAGGGCTATTGATACAGTACCCTTCAGCAGTAAGATACCCAGGCTATTGTAATAAACCCTTACAGCGGTAAGCTATACACCAGGGCTGTTGTACAGTAAACACTTACAGCGCGTATATACACAGGGCTATTGTACAGTAACCCTTAAGCGCGTAAGAATACACAGGGCTATTGTAACAGTAACCCTACAGCTGTAAGATACACAGGGCTATTGTACAGTAACCCTTACAACAGCCGTAGATACACAGGGCTATTGTACAGTACACTTACAGCGTACATAAACACGGGCTAATTGTAGTACCCTTACAGCCGTAAGATACACAGGGCTATGGTACAGTACACGTTACAAGCGGTAGATACACAGTGGCTTTTGTCAGTAACCCTTACAGCGGTAAGATACACAGGGCTATTGTACAGTAACCCTTATAGCCATAAGATACACAGGCTTTGTACATACCCTTACATCCGTAAAAGATTACACAGGCTATTGTACATACCTTCGCCTAAGATACACAGGCTATGGAACAGTAACCCTTACTGCGGTAAGATACACAGGGCTATGGTACAGTACACTTACAGCTGGTAAATACACAGGGCTATAGGTACAGTAACCCTTACAGCGGTAAGATCACAGGGCTATTGTACAGTAACCCTTACACCGTTAAGATACAGGGCTATGTACAGTAACCCTTACAGCGGTAAGATACACAGGTGCTTTTACAGTAACCCTTACAGGGTAAGATACACAGGGCTATTGTACATTAACCTTTACAGCCGTAGATACACGGGCTATTGTACATTAACCCTAAATCGCCGTAAGATGACACAGGCTATTGTATACAGTAAACACTTACAGCGGTAAGATACACAGGGCTATTGTACTCAGTAATTCCCTTACAGTACCGGTACGACATCAGACTTACGAGGGCTATTGTACAGTAACCCTTACAGTTAATATACACAGGCTATTTGTACATTAACCCTTACAGGGTAAGATACACAGGCTTTGTACAGTAACATCACACTTACAGTCGTAATATACACAGGGGCTATTGTACAGTAACCCTTACAGCCGTAAGATTAAACAGGCTATTGTACTAACCCTTACCGAGTAAGATACACAGGCTATGTACAGTAACCCTTACAGCCGTAAGATATACAGGGCTATTGTACAGTACCCTTACAGCTGTAAGATACCAGGGCTATTGTACAGTAAACCCTTACAGCCGTAAGATACACGGGCTATTGTACATAACCCTTACAGCTGTAAAGATACACGGGCTTTGTACAGTACCCTTACAGCCGTAATACACAGGGCTATTGTACAGTAACCCTTACAGCTGTAAGATCACAGGGCTATTGTACAGTAACCCTTACAGCGTAAGATACACAGGGCTATTGTACTGTAAACCCTTAAGCACGCTGTAAGCGTAACTCACACAGGGCTATTGTACAGTAACCCTACAGCCGTAAGATACACGGGGCTATTGTAACAGTAACCCTTACAGCGTAAGTACACAGGGCTATTGTACATTACCCTTACAGCCGTAAGATCACGGGCTATGTACAGTAACCCTTACAGCGGTAAGATACACAGGGCTATTGTACCAACGCCTTAACAAACAGCCGTAAGTTCAACACGGCTATGGTACAGTACACTTCCAGCGGTTAAGATTACACATGGCCTTGTACAGTAACACTTACAGCGGTAGATCACAGGGCTATGTACAGTAAGACCCTTACAGCGGTAAGATACACAGGCTATTGTCACAGTAACACTTACAGCGGTAAGATACACAGGGCTATTGTACAGTACCCTTACAGCTGTAAGATACACAAGGGCTATGCTATCAGTAACACGTTACACAGCTGTAAGATCACAGGGCTATTGTACAGTAACCTTATAGCGTAAGATACACAAGGGCATTGTACAGTACACGCAGCGTAAGATACACAGGGCTAATTTGTACAGTAACATTACCATCCGGTAAGATCCCGTGGCTATTGTACATACACCCTTACAGCCCAAGATACACAGGCTATTGTCAGGTAACCCTTACAGCGTAAGATACACCGGGCTATTGTACAGTAACACTTAACACCGTAAGATACACAGGGCTTTGTACAATACCCTACGAGCCGTAAGATACACAGGGCTATTGTACAGTACCCTTACAGCGCGGTAAGATACACAGGGTATGGTCATTAACCTTACAGCGGTAAGATACACAGGGCTATTGTACAGTAACCCTTACAGCCTAAGATACACAGGCTATTGTACAGTAACCCTTACAGACCTTACAGCGAAGATCACAGGGCTATGTACAGTAAACCTTACGCGTAAGATACACAGGGCTATTTACAGTACAGTACCTTAACGCGGTAAGATACACAGGGCTGTTGTACAGTAAACACTTAGCGGTAAGATACACAGGGCATTGTACAGTAACCCTTACAGCCGTAAGATACACAGGGCTATTGTACAGTACAGTAACCCTTACAGCGGTAAGATACACAGGGCTGTTGTACAGTAACCTTACATCGGTAAGATACACAGGGCTATTGTACAGTAACCCTTACAGCGGTAAGATACACAGGGCTATTGTACAGTAACCCTTACAGCCGTAAGATACACAGGGCTATTTACAGTAACACTTACAGCCGTAAGATCACACGGGCTGTTTACAGTAACACTTAGCGTAAGATACCCACAGGGCTATTTCGTACAGTAACCCTTACAGCGTAAGATACACAGGCATATGTACAGTACCCTTACAGCCGTAGATACACAGGGCTTTGTACAGTAACCCTTACAGCGGTAAGATACACAGGGCTATTGTACAGTAACCCTTACACCGTAAGATACACAGTGGCTAGTTGTACAGTAACCACTTTTACAGCGTAAGATACACAGGGCTGTTGTACAGTAACAGAAAACACTAGGTACGATCCAGGGCTATGTACAGTAACCCTTACACCTAAGATCACACGGGCTATTGTACAGTAACCCTTACAGCCGTAAGATAACACGGCTTTGTACAGTAACCCTTACAGCTGTAAGATACACAGGGCTATGTGACAGTAACCCTTACACGTAAGATACACAGGCTTTTTGTACAGAAACCCTTACAGCCGTAGATACACAGGGCTATTGTACAGTAACCCTTACAAACAGCTGAAGATCACCAGGGCTATTGTACAGTAACCCTTACAGCGTAAGATACACAGGGCTATTGTACAGTAACCCTTACAGCTGAAGATACACAGGGCTATTGTACATACCCTTACAGCGAAGATCCACAGGGCTATGTACAGTAACCCTACAGCGGTAAAGATACACATGGCTATTGTACAGTAACCTTACAGCTAAGATACACAGGGCTATTGTTACAGTAACCTTACAGCGGTAAGATACACAGGGCTATGTACGTACACTTAGGCGTAAGATACACATGGCTTGTACAGTAACCTTACAGCGGTAGATACACAGGGCTATGGTACAGTAACACTTACAGCGGTAAGATACACAGGCTATTGTACAGTAACACTACAGCGGTAAGATACAGGCTATTGTACAGTAAACCCTTACACTGTAGATACACAGGGCTTTGTACAGTAACCTTACAGCTGTAAGATCACAGGGCTGTTGCAGTACCTTACACGGTAAGATACACAGGCTATTGTACAGTAACCCTTACAGCCGTAAGATACACGGGCTATGTTGTACATAACCTTACATACAGGGTAAGATACACAGGGCTATTGTACAGTACCCTTACAGCATAGATACACAGGGGCTATTGTACAGTAACCCTTCGCATGTAAAATACACAGGGCTATTGTACAGTAACCCTACAGCGTAAGATACCAGGGCTTGGTACAGTACCCTTACAGCGTAAGATACACAGGGCTATTGTACAGTAACCCTTACAGCGTAAGTACACAGGGCTATTGTACGTAACCCTTCCAGCTGTAAGATACACAGGGCTATTGTACAGTAACCCTTACACGCTTTAAATACACAGGCTATTGTACATAACCCTTACAGCGTAGATACACAGGGCTATTGTACATAACCCTTACAGCTAATATACACAGGCTATGTACAGTAACCCTTACAGCGTAAGATACCGGGCTTTGTACAGTACATTACAGCCGTAAGATACACAGGGCTAGTTACAGTAACCTTACAGCGGTAAGATACACAGGGCTATGTACAGTAACCACAGCGGTAAGATACACAGGGCTGTTGTCAGTAACCCTTACAGCCGTAGATACACAGGGCTATTGGTACAGTACCCTTACAGCGTAAGATAACACAGGGCTATTGTACAGTAACCCTAACAGTGGTAAGATACACAGGGCTATTGTACAGTACACCCTTACAGGAGTAAGATAAACCGGGCTATTGTACAGTACCCTTACAGTGGTAAGTCACAGGGCTTTGTACAGTACAGTTCCTTTACAGCGGTAAGATACACAGCTGTTGTACAGTAACCTTCAGCGGTAAGATACACAGGGCTATTGTACAGTAACCCTTACAGCAGTAAGATACACAGGGCTATTGTACAGTAACCCTTACAGTGGTAAGATACACAGGGCTATTGTACAGTACAGTTACCTTATCAGCGGTAAAGATACACAGGGCTGTTGTACAGTACCACTTACAGCGGTAAGATACACAGGGCTATTGTACAGTAACACTTACAGCAGTAAGATACACAGGGCTGTTGTACAGTAACACTTACAGCAGTAAGATACACAGGCTGTGTACAGTAACACTTACAGCGTAAGATACACAGGGCTTGGTACAGTAACACTTACAGCGGTAAGATACACAGGGCTATGTACAGTAACCTTCACAGCGGTAATATACCAAGGGCTATTGTACAGTAACCTTACAGCGGAAGATACACAGGGCTATTGTACAGTAGCCCTTACAAGCGGTAAGATACCAA
Source organism: Hymenochirus boettgeri (assembly GCA_019447015.1). Taxonomy (NCBI): domain Eukaryota; kingdom Metazoa; phylum Chordata; class Amphibia; order Anura; family Pipidae; genus Hymenochirus; species Hymenochirus boettgeri. The sequence goes on along the minus strand of CM033476.1, from coordinate 73,320,283 downwards.
GGGCTATTGTACGTACCCTACAGCCGTAAGATACCAAGGGCTATTGTACAGTACACTTACAGCGTAAGATACACAGGGCTATTGTACAGTAACCCTTACATCCGGTAAGATCACAGGGCTATTGTACAGTTAACACTTACCGCGTAAGATACACAGGGCTATTGTACAGTAACCCTTACAGCGGTAAGATTACACGGGCGTTGTACAGTAACACTTACAGTCCGTAAGATACACAGGGCTTTGTACAGTAAACCCTTACAGCGTAAGATACACAGGGCTTGTGCATAACCTTACACGGTAAGATACACAGGGCTATTACAGTACAGTTACCTTACGCGGTAGATACACAGGGCTGTTGTACAGTAACCCTTACAGCGGTAAGATACACAGGGCTATTGTACAGTAACCCTTACAGCCGTAAGATATACCGGGCTGTTGTACAGTAACCCTTACAGCTGTAAGATACACAGGGCTATTGTACAGTACCCCTTACAGCTGTAAGATACACAGGGCTTTTGTACAGTAACCCTTACAGCCGTAAGATACACAGGGCTATTGTACAGTAACACTTACAGCTAAGATACACAGGGCTATTGTACAGTAACCCTTACAGCCGTAAGATACACAGGGCTATTGTACAGTAACACTTACAGCTGTAAGATACACAGGGCTATTGTACAGTAACCCTTACAGCTGTAAGATACACAGGGCTATTGTACAGTAACCCTTACAGCGGTAAGAATCCACAGGCTATTGTACAGTAACTCTTACGGCGTAAGATACACGGGCTATTGTACAGTACTCTTACAAGCGTAAGATACACAGGGCTATTGTACAGTAACACTTATGGCGGTAAGATACACAGGGCTATTGTACAGTAACACTTACGGCGGTAAGATACACAGGGCTATTGTACAGTAACCCTTACAGCTGTAAGATACACAGGGCTGTTGTACAGTAACCTTACAGCTTAGAATACACAGGGCTTGTACAGTAACACTTACATACAGCGGTAAGATACACAGGGCTATTGTACAGTACACTTACACCGTGATACACAGGGCTTTGTAAAGTAACCCTTACAACAGTAAGATACACAGGCTATTGTACAGTAACCCCTTACAGCGTAAGATACACAGGGCTATTGTACAGTAACCCTACACATTAGATACACAGGGCTATTGTACAGTAACCCTTACAGCTGTAAGATACACAGGGCTATTGTACAGTAACCCTACAGTAAGATACACAGGCTATTGACAGTAACCCTTACAGCTGTAAGTACACAGGGCTGTGTACAGTAACCTTACAGCGTAAGATACACGGGCTGTTGTACAGTAACACTTACAGCGGTAAGATACACAGGGCTTGTTGTACAGCACTCTCACAGTAAGATACACAGGGCTATTGTACAGTAACCCTTACCAGTAAGATACACAGGGCTATTGTAACATAACCCTTCAGCGTAAGATACACAGGGCTATTGTACAGTAACCCTTACAGCGAGATTACCACAGGGCTATTGTACAGTAAACCTTACAGCAGTAAGATACCACAGGGCTATTGTACGTAACCCTTACGCTGTAAGATACACAGGGCTGTTGATACAGTAACACTTACAGCTGTAAGATACACAGGCTGTGACAGTAACACTTACAGCGTAAGATACACAGGGCTATTGTACAGTTAACACTTACAGCGTAAGATACAGGCTTGTACAGTAACCCTTACAACTGTAAGATACACAGGGCTATTGTACAGTAACCCTTACAGCGTAAGATACACAGGCTATTGTACAGTAACCCTTACAGCGTAAGATACACAGGGCTTATGTCAGTAACCCTTCAGTGTAAGTACACAGGGCTATTGTACAGTACCCTTACAGCGGTAAGATACACAGGGCTGTTTACAGTACATTACAGCCGTAAGATACACAGGGCTTTTGTACAGTAAACCCTTACAAGCTGTAAGATACACAGGGCTATTGTACAGTAACCCTTACAGCGTAAGATACAGGGCTTTGTACAGTAACTTACAAGCCGTAGATCACAGGCTATGTACAGTAAACCTTACAGCGTAAGAACACAGGGCTATTGTAGTCAGTAACCCTTACAGCCTAGATACACAGGGCTATGTGTACAGTAACCCTTACAGCGTAAGATACACAGGCGTATTGTACAGTAACCCTTACAGCTTAAAAGATACACAGGGCTTTGTACAGTAACCATTACAGCGTAAGATACACAGGCTTTGTACAGTAACCCTTACAGCGTAAGATACACAGGGCAATTTACAGTAACTTACGCTGGTAAGATACACAGGGCTATTGTACAGTAACCCTTACATGGGCGGTAAGATACACAGGGCTATTGTACAGTAACCCTTACAGGCGGTAAGATACACGGGCTATTGTACAGTACCCCTTACAGCTGTAAGATACACAGGGCTGTTGTACAGTAACCTTACACAGCTAGTAAATACACAGGGCTGTTGTACAGTAACCTTACAGCGGTAAGATCACCAGGGCTTTGTACAGTACACTTACAGCTTAAGATACACAGGGCTTTTGTACAGTAACACCTACACTAAGATACACAGGCTATTGTACAGTAACCCTTACAGCGTAAGATACACAGGGCTATTGTACAGTAACCTACAGCGATAAGATACACAGGGCTATTGTACAGTAACCCTTACAGCGTAAAACACAGGGCATTTGTACAGTAACCTTTAGCACTGTAAGATACACAGGGCTATTGTACAGTAACCCTTACAGCTGTAAGATACACAGGGCTATTGTACAGTAACCCTTACAGCGGTAAGATACACAGGCTTTGTACAGTAACACTTACAGCGGTAAGTACACAGGGCTTATGACAGTAACCCTTACAGCTGTAAGATACACAGGGCTGTTGTACGTAACCCTTACAGCGGTAAGATACACAGGGCTATTGTACAGTAACCTTACAGCGGTAAGATACACAGGGCTATTGTACAGTAACACTTACACCCGTAAGATACACAAGGGCTATTGTACAGTAACACTTACAGCCGTAAGATACACAGGTATTGTACAGTAACCCTTACAGCGGTAAGATCCACAGGGCTTTGTACAGTACCCCTTACAGTAAGATACACAGGGCTATTGTACAGTAACCCTTACAGCGGTAAGATACACAGGGCTTGATGTACAGTATAACCCTTACAGTGAAGATACACAGGGCTATTGTACAGTAACCCCTTACAGCGTAAGATACACAGGCGATGTGTACAGTAACCCTAACAGCGAAGATACACAGGGCTATTGTACAGTAACCCTTACACGTGTAAGATACACAGGGCTATTGTCCATTAACTTACAGTGTAAGATACACAGGGCTATTGTACAGTAACCCGTTACAGGGTAAGATACACAGGGTATTGTACAGTACATACCATTCATCAAGCGTAGATACACAGGGCTATTGTACAGTACCACTTACAGCGGTAGATACACAGGCTCATGTTGTACAGTAACACTTACAGCCAGTAAGATACACAGGCTTTGTACAGTAACACTTACAGCGTAAGATACACAGGGCTATGTACAGTAACCCTTACAGCAGTAAGATACACAGCTTTTGTACAGTAACACTTACACAGCGTAAGATACACAGGGCTAGTTGTACAGTAACACTTACAGCGGTAAGATACACAGGGCTATTGTACAGTAACCCTACAGCGTAAGATACACAGGGCTGTTGTACAGTAACCCTTACAGCGGTAAGATACCACGGGCTTTGTACAGTAACCTTAGCAGCGTAAGATACACAGGGCCTTTGTACCAGTAACCCTTAAGCCGTGGTAATACACAGGGCTAGTGTACAGTAACCATTACAGCGGTAAGATACACAGGGCTGTTGTACAGTACACTTACAGCAGTAGAATACAGGGCTGTTGTACAGTAACACTACAGCGTAAGATACACAGGGCTATTGTACAGTAACCTTACAGCGGTAAGATACCACAGGCTATTGTACAGTAACCCTTACAGCCGTAGAATAACACAGGGCTATTGTACAGTAACCTTACAGCTTTAAGATACACAGGGGCTATTGTACATCAGTAACACTTACAGCCGGTAAGATACACAGGCTGTTGTACAGTAACCTTACAGCGGTAAGATACACAGGGCTGTTATTACAGTAAACACTTACAGCGTAAGATACACAGGGCTATTGTACAGTAACACTTACAGCGGTAAGATCACAGGCTATTGTAGTAACCCTTACAGCGGTAAGATACCACGGGCTATGTGTACAGTTAACCTTACAGCGGTAAGATACACAGGGCTATTGTACAGTAACCCTTACAGCCGTAAGATACACAGGGCTATAGTACAGTAACCCTTACAGCGGTAAGATACACAGGGCTATTGTACAGTAACCCTTACAGCCGTAAGATACACAGGGCTATTGTACAGTACCCTTACAGCGGTAAGATACACAGGGGTCTTGTACGTAAACCCTTACAGCGTAAGATACACAGGGCTATTGTACAGTAACCTTACAGCATGTAAGATACACAGGGCTTTTTACATACACCCCTTACAGCGGAAGATACACAGGGCTATTGTACAGTAACCTTACAGGTAAGATACACAGGGCTATTGTACAGTAACCTTACAGCTAATATACAAGGGCTATTGTACAGTAACACTTAACAGCTGTAAGATACACAGGGCTATGGTACAGTAACCCTTACAGCCGTAAGATACACAGGGCTATGGTACAGTAACACTTACAGCGGTAAGATACACAGGGCTATTGTACAGTACAGTACCTTACACAGCGGTAAGAACAGGCTATGTAGCAGTACAGTTACCCTTACAGCGTAAGATACACAGGGCTATGGTACAGTACAGTCCCTTACAGTGTTAGATACACAGGCTATGTACAGTACAGTACCTTACAGTGGTAAGATACACAGGGCTATGGTACAGTACAGTTCCCTTACAGCGGTAAGATAAACAGGGCTATTGTACAGTACAGGTTCCCTTACAGCGGTAAGATACACAGGGCTATGGTACAGTACAGTTACCCTTACAGCGGTAAGATACACAGGGCTATGGTACAGTACAGTTACTTTACAGCGTAAGATACACAGGGCTATGGTCAGTACAGTACCCTTACAGGGTTAAGATACACAGGGCTATGGTAGTACAGTCCCCTTCAGCGGTAAGATACCAGGGCTATGGTACAGTACAGTTACCCTTACAGCGTAAGATACACGGCTATTGTACAGTACAGTTACCCTTACAGCGGTAATATACACAGGCTATGGTACTAGTACAGTTAACCCTTACAGTGGTAAGATACAAGGGCTATGGTACAGTAACGTTCCCTTACAGTGGTAAGTACACAGGGCTAGTAAAGTACAGTTACCCTTACAGCGGTAAGATAACAGGCTATTGTCCAGTACAGTTCCCTTAAGCGGTAAGATACACAGGGCTATGGTACAGTACAGTTACCCTTACAGCGGTAAGATACACAGGGCTATGGTACAGTACAGTTACCTTACAGCGGTAAGATACACAGGGCTATGGTACAGTACAGTTACCCTTACAGCGGTAAGATACACAGGGCTATGGTACAGTACAGTTACCCTTACAGCGGTAAGATACACCAGGGCTATGGTACGTACATTACCTTACAGCGGTAATATACACAGGGCTATTGTACAGTACAGTTACCCTTAACAGCGGTAAGATACACAGGGCTATGTTACGTACAGTTACCCTTACAGGGTAAGATACACAGGGCTATGGTACAGACAGTTACCCTTACAGCGGTAAGATACACAGGCTATGTACAGTACAGTTACCCTTACAGCGGTAAGATACACAGGGCTATGGTACAGTACAGTTACCCTTACAGTGGTAAGATACACAGGGCTATGGTACAGTACAGTTACCCTTACAGCGTAAGATCACAGGCTATTGTACAGTACAGTTTTCCCCTTACAGTGGTAAGATACACGGGCTATTGTACAGTACAGTTCCCTTACAGCGGTAAGATACACAGGGCTATGGTACATTACAGTTACCCTTACAAGCGGTAAGATACACAGGGCTATGGACAGTACAGTTACCTTTTACAGCGGTAAGATACACAGGGCTTATGGTACAGTACAGTTACCCTTACAGGGTAAGATCACACAGGGCTATTACAGTACAGTTACCCTTACAGCGGTAAGAACACAGGCTATGGTACAGTACATCCCTTACAGGGAAGATACACAGGGCTATGGTACAGTACAGTTACCTTATGTAAGATACACAGGGCTATGTACAGTACAGTTACCCTTACAGTAGCGTAAGATACACAGGGCTATGGTACAGTACAGTTTACCCTTACAGCGGTAAGTTACCAGGCTATGGTACAGTACAGTTACCCTTACATGGTAAGTACACGGGCTATGTACAGTAACAGTTACCCTTACAGCGGTAAGATACACAGGGCTATGGTACAGTACAGTTACCCTTACAGCGGTAAGATACACAGGGCTATGGTACAGTACAGTTACCCTTACAGCGGTAAGATACACAGGGCTTTGACAGTACATTACCCTTACAGGTAGATACACAGGCTATGGTACGAACAGTTACCCTTACGTGGTAAGATACACAGGGCTATGTACAGTACAGTTACCCTTACAGTGGTAAGATACACAGGGCTATTGTACAGTACATTACCTTACAGTGGTAGATACCCAGGCTATTACAGTACAGTTACCCTTACAGTGGTAAGATACACAGGGCTATTGTACAGTACAGTTACCCTTACAGTGGTAAGATACACAGGGCTATTGTACAGTACACTTACCCTTACAGTGGTAAGATACACAGGGCTATTGTACAGTACAGTTACCCTTACAGTGGTAAGATACACAGGGCTATTGTACAGTACAGTTACCCTTACATGGTGTAAGATAACAGGGCTATGTACAGTACAGTTCCCTTACCGTGGTAAGATACACAGGTGCTTTGTACAACAGTTACCCTTACAGGGTAAGATACACAGGCTTTGTACAGTACATTACCCTTACAGTGGTAAGATACACAGGGCTATGGTACAGTACAGTCTACCCTTACAGTGGTAAGATACCAGGGCTATGGTACAGTACAGTTACCCTTACAGTGGTAAGATATACAGGGCTATTGGTACAGTACAGTTACCCTTACAGCGGTAAGATACACAGGGCTATGTACAGTACAGTTACCCTTACAGCGGTAAGATATACAGGGCTATGGTAAGTACCAGTTACCCTTACAGTGGTAAGATACACAGGGCTATTGTACAGTACAGTTACCCTTACGGTAAGATACAGGGCTATGTACAGTACAGTTACCCTTACAGCGGTAAGATAACAGGGCTATTGTACAGTACAGTTACCCTTACAGTGGTAAGATAACAGGCTATGGTACAGTACAGTTACCCTTACAGTGTAAGAATACAGGGCTATGGTACAGTACAGTTACCCTTACAGCGGTAATACCCAGGGCTATGTACAGTACAGTTACCCTTACAGTGGTAAGATACCAGGGCTATGGTACTTACAGTTTACCCTTACAGTGGTAAGATACACAGGGCTATTGTACAGTACAGTTACCCTTACAGTGGTAAGATAACAGGCTATTGTACATACAGTTACCCTTACAGCGGTAAGATATACAGGGCTATGGTACAGTACAGTTACCCTTACAGGGTAAGATAACAGGGCTATGGTACAGTACAGGTTACCCTTACAGTGGTAAGATACACAGGGCTATGGTACAGTACAGTTACCCTTACAGTGGTAAGATACAGGGCTATGGTACAGTACAGTTCCCTTACAGCGGTAAAATAACAGGGCTATGGTACAGTACAGGTTTCCCTTACAGTGTAAGATAACAGGGCTATTGTACAGTACAGTTACCCTTACAGTGGTAAGATACACAGGGCTATTGTACAGTACAGTTACCCTTACAGCGGTAAGATACTACAGGGCTATGTAGGGCTATGTACAGAGCTTATTCTTACCGCGTAAGGTATGTACGGTACCATAGCTGTATATCTACACTGTAGGGTAACCTGTACGTAAACCCTTACAGTGGTAAGATATACAGGGCTATGGTACAGTACAGTTACCCTTACAGCGGTAAGATACACAGGGCTATGTACAGTACAGTTACCCTTACAGTGGTAAGATACACAGCTAGGGTAACAGTACAGTTACCCTTACGAAAGCGGGTAAGATTACACGCAGGCTGAAAGTGTCCAGTAAAAGTTAACCAAACCCTTACAGGCGGTAAGATACACAGGGCTATGGTACAGTAGTTACCCTTACAGTGGTAAGATACACAGGGCTATGTACAGTACAGTTACCCCTTACAGTGTAAGATACACAGGGCTATGGTAGACAGTACAGTTACCCCTTACGAGCGGTAAAGATACACAGGGCTAGTGGTACAGTACAGTTCACCTTACAGCGGTAAGATACAACAGGGCTATGGTACCAGTACAGTTACCCTTACGTGGTAAGATACACAGGGCTATTGGTACAGTACAGTTACCCTTACATGTGGTAGATACACAGGGGGCTAA